>JAKUCV010004471.1:0-54410 GCA_028386065.3 Turnera subulata
GGAGTGAAGGAGAAAGGTTGCGGCGACGGCGTGTGCGGGTCCTGGTGGTAGCGACGGAGGCGCGAGAAGGAGAAGGGGAAACGGAAGGCGCTGCGCGCGGTGGCGGTCGGTGGGTGTGGCGGCAGTGACAGTGAGGAGGCCGGTGTGGGTCGACGTTTAGGCAGCAGACGGGTTGTCTAATTCTTTATATATATATATAGATATATATATATATATGTTTATACTTAAGGAAACTGAATGGTGTGAAATTGGACAGGGTGATAAGGGGTTTCTTGCTGGGTCGTCGGTGGCTAGCTTGTGGATTGCAGGTGCAGCATTTTTTTTATACAAAATCAGAGAAGGGAAAGGACAAATGGTGTTGGCAGACAAGGTGAAGAAAAATCTTCCAATTATTGGTGAATTATTGGGTTTCCTGTGGGTGCATGATTGCAGAAAAATCTGATCCATTAAAAGACTTATTTGTCCTTCTTGTTTCCTTTGGGTTTAAATTTAACCTAGGGGCATATTCGTCTTTTCGCACTTTTACCAATCCGGAAAATTCCAACTTGTCCCGGAAATTCCGTGAAAATGTCCGGGGTGTAATTCGAGACTCGGAATTGGAATCCGATGCTCGGTTTACCATGAAATAATTACCAAAGGTTAATTCCTCACGGTAAATCACTATGCAAAAGAATTACGGTTGCGGTAAAAACGAAAAATTTACCTGGGCTGTTACATTTGACCCCCTAAACATTGTAATTCCGCATTTTACCTCATTCCGTTAGGATTTATAGATTGGTGTTAGTTGACTTAACGGAATGCACGGATGTTCGACATGTGGCAACATCGTTACCCTTTAATTCTTTTTTCATTTTAATTTTTAGAATAAAATATAAAAATAGAAAAAAAACCATCTAATAATTATTATTTTTTTAAGCAAAACTAAAAGAATAAAATATTTATATCACAAGAAAAGAAAAATAAAGAAGAAAAAATTGGACGAAAACTTTAACTTAGTTAATCCATTTGATAAAATTAATTTCTATTTTTTATTTAAAAAACAAAAAAATTATGGAAAAGAGAAAATAAATATAAAATTATTTTTTGAATTTCTAAAATTTCATAAAACTGGAATTTTTTTAAAAAAATTTTCAAATTAATTCTTTTATTCTTTAAAAATTTAAAAGATGACAAAAATTACTTTATATTTTTTTAATTTTATTCTCTTAAAAAATAAAAAAAATAAACCATCTAATAAATTTATTTCTCTTATTTTATTTTCTAAAAAACGAAAAAAAATTACTCAAAATTTTAAAAAAAAAGGAAAAAAGGAATTCCACTCAATCAAAAAATTAGTCTTCTTTAAAAAAAAAGCAAAAAAGAATTCTACTCAACAAAAAAATACTTTTTCTTTTTTCTTTTTTGTTATTTTATAAAAAATAAAATTTTTTATTAAAAAAAGAAAGGAAAAAGATAAAATATTTATATGAAAGGAGTTGGAGAAAAAAAGAGAAATTTGTAAGGCTAATAAGATTATTTCTGGTTATTTTATTTTTAAAGAAAAAACAAAAAAATTGTGGGAATGAGAAAAAAGGAAAAAAAAGTCCTCCCCCCTCTCCGGCAGCCCACAGCCCCAGCTCCACTTTTTCCTCTTCCTCCTTCCTTAAGTGCTGCCCTCTGTAAAAGAAAGGTTCCACCAACAAAATCTCTACCAATCTCTATCTCATCATCACTAACTAAAACTACAAGCAATTAAAAAGCCAATTCAAATACCACTGATTCAATTCCCACAACAACACTGCCCTCCTCGCGGCGGTTACAACCCCTCTTCCTCCCCCTTCGATAAGATGAGGTATAACAAAAACACAAGTACAACACACTGTAGAATAACTGCACAACACAGCCATGTTTTCTTTTTAAAGAATATGAATACCAGTCCTGTAATCGGAGTAATGAGGGCACCAACATGTGTGTAACATCATGAATTGATAACAGAAGAAAGAAAAAAAAAAAGAGGAAAGGCCGTAGAAGAAGACGAACCATCCCAACTTCCTTCCTCCTTCTCCTCTTCCTTTTTGTCCTCCTCCCCCACAATTGCAACCACCGGCAAAATCCAAAATCGAAATCCAAACTCAAATCCAAATTCTAAAATTCAAAAACCAAAATCGAAATCCAATTTGGCCGGAAGGGATTTCGGGTGCGGCGAATGCAGTGAGGAAAGGGGAGAGAGAGGAGAAGGGGGAGGAAGAAGAGAGGCTGAGGGGGAGACAATGAGGGAAGTAGGGAGAGGTGATGGAGGTGTGGCCGGCGAGTAGGAGGAGGAGAAGAAAAGAAAAAGAAGAAGAAGGAAGAAAAGGGAAGAAGAAGAAAAAGAAAAAAGGAGGAAAGAGAAAAAAAATAAACGCTGAAGAAAGAAGAAAAGAGATAAAGAAAGAAGAAGAAAAAAAAAGTCAGACGGGTGAAAAAAAAAAGTGAAGAAAAAAAGAAAAAAATAGGAGGCATAAATCAACGGATCTTGAGCAATCCACGTGTCTACCATCCGCTGTCTCCGTTAAGTCTCATGACTGAAACGGAATCGGGTCAACCACAAGGGGTAAACCGTTGAATTATAAACTTCAGGGGGTCAAATATCGGTTTATTTTTGTCAGGGGGTAGATCCTAGTTTGACCGAAAGTACAGGGGGTATTTTGTAATGAAGCCTAGATAGCACTAGCATACTACTTCTCGAATTTATTTTCACGCATGGTCAGATTCATTTAAAGCCGAAGCATTGGTAACCGGAAACACATATCTCGATGCACTTCATAAATACCAGAGCACGTACGATTTTTCCCACGAAACAAAAGCAAAGCATCTTTAAGATTATTGGCCTTGTATTTGGTGGATAATACGGTGTTCTGTCTCATGGCCATTAACATCTCAATAGTCAGTTCGTTGGTTCATGTATCGTCCGCATGCAAACCCAAAGATTGTGACATCTTATCACTATGATTCCTTTTCCATACATAAACAGCATTTGATCTCAGAAGAACTTGGTTGAGATTTTACCGGAAGTTAAAGGTACCGTCCAATCCATTTGAAATTATACTATAATCACCTCTCATTAACCGCTATAAAATCCATGCATGGTCTCCATTTCTTGCAAAAAGCCATGCTCCAGTAAAAACAGCACTACAAAGGGTTTTACTTACGTTATCGCCTTATGCAAAAAAAAAAAAAAAACTTTACATTATTACAGGGGCGGATCCAGAATTTTCTATTAGGGGGTGCAAATTTGTAAAAATAAGTCTTCGGGGGGGCAAATTTATACAAACTAGGAGAAATGCAAACAAAATTGTGTAAAATGTGAAAGATATGGCTCGAACCCAGCCTGACGGTGGGGATTGGAGCACAAATAACCACTACACCACCATGTAATTTGTTTGAATTTGTTACCATATATGTATAAATTTGGGGTTTAGGAGGGGCCTGGCCCTGCTTGCTCCCCCTGGATCCGCCGCCCCTGCATTATTACCTGATCAACTTTTTTAAAATAGAAAATATATTAAGTTTTTTTAAGAACATCAAAATTCATTCAAACTCATTTTGGACATTGATTGAAGTCTGAACTGTACAGCTCCATTACTATACAGTCTCAGGAGTTCTTTTATTTGAGTGTAGAATCGGTTCATTCATGTCACCTTTCTTCTAGATGCATGCCAGAAGCCGCACCTGGTCCATGCACTCCCCTATGGAGTCGTACACTTCCTTTCCTCATCGACCCCGGGTGCCACATGCCCACCAGCTTCCACTAGGTTCGTCCCAGTACCCTACTACCAACTGCAATGTCCCGGCTTGACGACCGTCATTATGAACCAACACGCGACTTTTCCAACATGTTATGTTTTTTCTCCCATATTTTTGGAGAAAACTTCTTAGGAGGTCTCCCATCCCAAAATTGCTCCAAGTAAAACACGTTTAACTTTGGAGAATTTATGAGATGAGCACCGAGGCAGGTGCACCTTGTTGATATAATTGATACTCATCAATCTTTTTAAGCTATTCTCAATTATACAGTCCCATACATGTACAACCTCGAAATCACTTTATTAAATTTATTCTTAATTATACAGTCACTTACCAGTATAATTACGAAATCATCCAACTATGCAACCATGTCCCTACAGAGTCTCAGGATCTCTCCTATTCGGATTGGTGATTGGTGGTTTTGTGGTGGTGGTTTGGGACTTTGGTTGGTCCTGGATTTGGGTAGGCGAAGTGTTCGAGGACGACATCATGCGAGTCTATGTTCCAGCAAGGCGATGATGGTGTCCCGACTGAGGATTAACAGATGGCCTGCAGTTCTATTTCGTATGGCAGTAGATCTAAGCGATGGCGTGCAGATCTGTCCATGTCGTGCAGTCTTCGAGCAAATCCGTTAGTAACCATTCATGTTTGAGTTTTTTGGTCCAGATCTTCATTCCACCAGAATCCGGCTTGTTTTGTTGTATTTTTACGATGTAAAAACTATTATTTCATTTGTATTTTTCTGCAAAACTCATTGTACGTATGTTGTTGTATTATAATTATTTTGTAGTAATTGTGTAAAGATATACAATAAATTTACGTTCTTTTATTTTATGGCATAAATTTTGTCATTTAGTTTTACTATTTGTTCATCAAATCTAAATGAAATTAAATTTCAATATATTATATATTAATATATTAGTATTGAGCTCAGTTATTTTTTTCTGTAAATATAGTTTGTAATGGATTTAGCGAGGACTTAATTTGTGTGGATTTTATTCCCTTATGCTTTGTAAGGATTATACTAACGGATTTAATTGTGAGGGATATATGTCTATCATAATTTGTTTTGCACGATCCTTAGCTAAATCCGTTGAAAACTGGTCCATCACAAATTTCCACACAACAGGATTTACAACAAATGGTTTAATCAGGGACTGCGTCCGTGACAAAATCCATTACAAATACGAATTAATGACGGATTTTACTAAAATTCCCTTAATAAATCCGCTAGTAAAAGGATGCATTCTAGTAAGTTCCTTTCGAAACCAACACAAATCTCACATGACAATTCTTTTCTTAAACATACAAGATCTAATGCCATGACCAACTTTTTCATAAAAATGGCATGTGATATGGGATGTATTAGGGCTATGTTAATGCATATACATGCTAACTCTAGGCCTATATGGTGTGCTTGATCCTTCCTGAACAAACTGGGTGGATCTAGTTTGTTAAAAGCCATACGTGTTGCACCTATACATTCCTTTTGCAACGAGTGCCTTTGTTGTTCTAACAATGTATTGAGGCTATCTCTTCCTCTTGTGAACTTATCTAGATGTGAAGATCCAAATTTGATCCATGAGTATTTTATTCTGTTGGATTATAGATGTGTTTTTGTCTATAGATTAATGACATGATTTTCTCTTAGCCTAGAATATGTTTATGGTTTAATTTAATAGAATATATATATTTTATTGATTTGGGCTTTAATATATTTTACCTAGTGATTATTGAGATGATTTAATCCTGAACTAAGATATATTAGAGGCTTGATTTAATAGAATATGGGTATTTTATTTGTATAGTTTTTTTATTTATTTTAGCCCATTATTATTGAGATGATTTAATTTTGGGACAAAAATAAATATAAAGTCCAAACCAATAAGATATGGACCCTCCAGCAACAACAACCTATATTAACACATTGCCTGCAACCAATTTTAATTGTAATTTTCTTGAAAATTCAGAATTAAAATATATCTTTTTCTTGTTTTGTGTTTTTATGGTAAAAGGAGAAGAAAAGAGTTAAATTTTGGTGTGTATTTGATAAATAGGAAAAGTTAGGGCGTGGGAGACATGTTAGGAGTGTTTCTAGCAGGGAACATTCTAGAGGGCATGGAAAACAAGTGGAAGTCAGATTAAAGAGGCAAAATGCAAGAAAAGGAAAAGAACAGAAAACTGTACCCGGGTCCTAGCAGTCATGGAGACATGACAGCAAGGCCTAGGCGGTCAAAAAGGGAAGACCGCCAGTCCATGTCGGTCGTCACGACATGACCGTCAGGGCTGGGCGGCCTTCGCTTCCAGTTTCGGGAAATTTTCTCTTTTTTCCTCTTTTCTTGATCATAGCTCTTAGCCATCAGATCTAGGGATTCAATCTCTGTGACAACCCGTGTAATTGATGCATTAAGTTTTTTACTTGATGAGGAATGGAGCTGGGATAGGAGCTGGTGCAATTGGCCAACAATTGAGTGAGTAGGCCAGCAATTGGCTTTGGTTGACAAGCATCTGACCCGGATGAATTAATTAACGGATGATTAGTCTTAATCATCGGTTAGTGTGTGCTTAGGGAGAACTAATCGGGGATTAGTTAAGGCTAAACCTGGGGCGAGATGGCTGAGTCCTGTTGGTTGGGAACATAAGCTGGAGGTGGTAGCTGCTGGTGGCAAGTAAGGAGGAGGTGGAGAGCTACTTGGGCAAGGTGGCAGAAGGAGGGCAAGAGGCAGTAGGTGGCTGCTGAGTCACCTGCTTGCCTTAGCCTTATCAGCCCCAAACAAGCACCTCACTCCTCATTTGTGCCAAAATCGTGAGAGAAACTCAGGAGAGAAGGACTCAGCCATTCTCAAGGTTTTCTCAAGACTCTTGCATACAAAGGAAGTGGTAAGTGAGTTGGGTTGGAAATCTGGTTTGTTTGGGTGCCAAATGGTTAGCTAGGTGTGCTGTAGGCTTGGACAGTGCACCAACTCGGTTTTGTGGGAAGTCTAAAGTTGGAATTCTATGGGTTTAAATTGTGTGAAGGTTGCTGGTTGTGTGGGGGTGTTAGCTGAATGAATTATGCGCAATTGGCTTGTGGGAGGCCAATTGGTGCCCCAATCGCACAGTAGGCACCTGTAGGTGACCTAGTGTCCCAGATGGTGCACCCTTGGTCCCCTGGCTGGCCTACTGGCGAGCCAAAGGGTGCACTGAGGGACTAAGCACTAATATGTGAATGTTTCTTAATTGATGCTTTATTGCCCAAGTGCTGTTATACTTGATGCTAATGTGATTTTATGTGTGGACAGGAGCTAAAGCTCAAGGTGCATCAAAGGAGGGTGAAGGACCTAGTGAGGTCTAATTTTGTGTAAGTTTGGTTGCATACTTGTGTGATGGCTGTGATGCTTATTGGCTTGGTGGATGATCCAATTTCCTATTGAGATGGCACCTATGGTGCAATTGAGATGTTGATAATGCCTTGGCTTGAGATGAGTCCGATATTCGGGCTATGCATTCCATGCATTCCATTTGCATCATGACATTACATGAGATGGTATGAGATGTTGAGATGTTGGACCTTGCAGTGCTCCTAGGCTGCTTGGTCTATTGAGATGATGGTGGTGTTGTGCTTGGCGCCGTGTGTGGTGGTGGTAGCCAAACTGATGTGCCTCGTACGTGGGGCTGTAGGCTAAGAAGTAACACTTATTGGCAAGGCTACCAGACCCGCAGGTAGGCTAAGTACAACTCCACGATAGCTTACCCGTGGGCTGATCACGGTGATTGAGATGTTGGTTGTTGGATGTAATTTGCCGCTTGTTTGTATCTTTGCTAATGCCTTGTATGTCACCTGCTTATTGAGCCGTGGACTCACCCCCCCATTCTTTCCACACCCATGTTTCAGGGCTAGGTGAGATCGAGCAGCTGGTGTGGGCAGGTTCGAGAGGCGAGTCTTGCAGCGATGGGTACATAGCCAGACTTGGTCTCTCTTAGTGCATATGAACTTGTGTGGGTTGGCTAAAAACTGATGTTAGTAGTGCCCCGACTTATTGTACATAATCTATGTAAATATAAGCTGAATGTTAGAGTGTACTCGATGGTTCTTTATACTGTGATGCCCGTTTGATAATTGCTGCGCGGTAGTTATTGCTGCCCGTCTGGCTAACTTCTGCCTATGGTTTTTATAAGGCCTTAGGGTGCCCTGTGCTGGCAGGCGGCTGGCTTGGGTGCCTGGCCGGTCACGTTTGACGGGGCGTGACAAACTTGGTAGCGGAGCATGGTTAAGTGTTAAGGGGCTTAGGTTTAAAACCTTTTAAAGGCTGTTACCCATCAATAGAGACCGTGGGGTGGTGAGAGCTGACTGGTATATGTTGGTTTTCTTGTGCAATGTGTGCAGGTAAGCCAACAAAAAGGAAGATGGGAAAGGAAGTGTTAACTGAGGTGGTTGCCCCGGATGTGCAATCTGTTCAGGATGCTGAGGATGTGGATGATGAGACTTATGTTCCGGGGGATGCTGATGATGAGTTGCCCAGCAAAACAGAGTATTCAAATGCCTCCCAAGAGATGCCTTTGGAGGTGCTGAAGGCTGGTTTGCATGGGGTTAACAGGGCAATTGAGACTATCGCGGAAGCGATGGCTGCTGATCGAAAAAGTAGAGAGGACTTGGTACAACGGGAACACGGCGGGGAATCAACTTTGGTGACATTTGTGAAACTTGATCCACCAACATTTTCCGGTGCTGAAAATGAAGATCCACAGCGATTTTTGGATGATGTGTGGAAATGTTGCCGAGTGATGGAATGCACTGATCATCGAGCTGTTGATCTTGCTGCTTTCCGGCTAAAGGGTGATGAAGCTAATAATTGGTATGATGCCAAAATGAGGGAGAGGATGCTTGATGCTGTCCCATGGACCTGGACTGAGTTCCTTGCTGCGTTTCTTGAACGATTCTTGCCTGAGAGTGTTAGGGATCAAAAAGTGGCAGAATTTGAACTCCTAAGGCAAGGGGACTTAACAGTGGGAGAGTATGAGTCCAAGTTTACAAACCTGTCCAAATATGCCTTGCATTTGATTCCAGATCAGCGGAGGAAGATTAAAAGATTTATTGGAGGACTGAAGGGTTATATTTATAACTCATTAGTGGCTATACCATTTAGCTCTTATGCTGAGGCAGTAGACAAAGCTCAGGCAATTGAGATGAAAACTCAAGCCGAAAGAAGTGAAGCAAGTGTCAAGAGAATGAGGCAAGAAAATACCCAAAACCAACAGAGTTTTACTGCTGGTACAAGCCAATTTCGTGGGCGTGGGAAGACAGGATTGTGGGTTAACCAATCTAGGGCTCGTTTCAGGGGTAGTCCTAGTTATGGTGTCCCAAGCTTTGGGGGGAGTTCGATGAGACCTGTAACTAGCCAATCTCAGGGTACTCAAAGTATACAAATGAGGCCCAACAGTTTATGCTTCAGGTGTGGCAAGTTTGGACACATGTCACGGGAATGCTCGATGGGACAAAATTTGTGTTACATATATGGGCAGGCTAGGCATATAGCCAATGAGTGTTCTGTTGGACAATCATCTATGGCATCCAGTGTAGCATCACCACCACCAAGGTCACAGCGGACAGATAGCCAGTCTTCCTTCCGAGGAAGGGGAAGTACTAGTCGAGGAGCTGCTAGTAGAGGCAGCAGCTATCAACCTGGCCAGGGATAGGCTAGAGTATTTTGTTTGACTCAGGAGGATGCAAAAGCCTCTAACACTATTGTGACAGGTATACTGAAAGTTAATTTGTGCCCTGCATTGTGTTTAATTGATACGGGGTGTACGCACTCCTTTGTTAATTCTCATTTTGCTAAGTACTTTGAGGAGATACCTATTAGTCTCGGAAGTCCGTTGGTAGTGTACACGCCTCTTGATGAGCGTGTCTATGTGGATAAAATGTATCGGGGGTGTGATATTTGTGTGATGGACCATCACTTGCCGATGAATTTGTTATTGCTGCCAATGGCTGATTTTGACGTAATCTTGGGCATGGATTGGTTGTCCCGGTACGGTGCCCGTGTGGATTGTGCAAGTAAAAGGGTGAAGTTCCAGCCTACTGGGAGGCAGAATTTATTTTTCAAGGGAAGTTTGTTTCTCCTCAACTTCAATTGATCTCTGCGGTGAAAGCAACTCGGGCGGCTCGGAAAACTGATTGTTTATATTTGGCGTCAGTCCAAAGTGTAGATGAGCCAAAAACTTCAATTGATCAAGTTTCTGTTGTCAATGAGTTCCTTGATGTTTTCCCCGATGATTTGCCGGGATTACCACCAGAACGTGAGATTGAGTTTGGCATTGAACTTGAGTCTGGGGCAGAACCCGTGTCAATTACACCCTATCGAATGGCCCCTACGGAATTGAAAGAGTTGAAAACTCAGTTACAAGATCTGTTAGACAAGGGATTTATAAGGCCTAGTGTGTCCCCGTGGGGAGCTCCAGTTCTGTTTGTTAAAAAGAAAGATGGCTCGATGAGAATGTGTGTAGATTATTGGCAATTGAACAAGCTGACAGTGCGGAATAAGTATCCATTGCCCCGCATTGATGATTTATTTGATCAATTGCAGGGGGCAAAGTACTTTTCAAAGATTGATTTGAGGTCAGGTTACCATCAGTTGAGGATTAAGGAGGAGGATGTGCGGATAACAGCTTTCCGGACAAGGTATGGGCACTATGAGTTTTTGGTAATGCCATTCGGACTTACGAATGCACCTGCAGCGTTTATGGACTTGATGAATCGGGTGTTCAAGCGGTACCTTGACAAATTTGTGATTGTGTTCATTGATGATGTGCTGATTTATTCAAAGACGAAAGAGGAGCATGCAGAGCATTTAAGAATTGTGTTGCAAATCCTACGGAAAGAAAAACTATATGCTAAGTTTTCAAAATGTGAATTCTGGTTGGAAAAAGTTTCATTCTTGGGTCATGTCATATCTGCTGAGGGTATTGAGGTAGATCCGCAGAAAGTGGAGGCAATTGTTAAGTGGCCGAGGCCAACCAATGTGACGGAGGTACGAAGTTTCCTTGGGCTGGCGGGATATTACCGTCGGTTTGTTGAAGGCTTCTCCTCTATTGCTGCACCATTGTGTGGACTGACTCAAAAAAAGAAACCATTTATTTGGTCTGAGGTGTGTGAGGCTAGTTTCCAGGAGCTGAAACATAGGCTAACCTCAGCACCAATACTTGCTTTACCCAAAGAAGATGGTGTGTACACCGTGTACTGTGATGCGTCAAGAGTCGGTTTGGGCTGTGTCTTGATGCAGGATGGCAAGGTGATTGCCTATGCCTCTCGGAAATTGAAAAAGAATGAAGAGAATTATCCAGTGCATGACCTGGAGATGGCAGCAGTAGTCTTTGCATTGAAAATCTGGAGACATTACCTGTACGGAGAGCCTTGTGAAATTTACACGGATCATAAAAGCTTGAAATACATAATGGAACAGCGGGATTTGAATTTGAGGCAGCGTAGATGGGTGGAGTTACTTAAGGATTATGACTGTACCATTAAATACCATCCAGGAAAAGCCAATGTTGTGGCTGATGCCCTTAGTCGGAAGTCTGTTGGTAGCTTGGCACATCTTAGTGTGGTTAGGAAACCCGCAGTTAGGGCATGGCATGAATTGCTGGATCAAGGCTTGCATTGTGCCGTGGCCGTGTCTGGAGCATTGTTAGCTCACTATCAGGTTCGTCCCACGTTGAATGATGAAATTGCAAGGGCTCAAGATGATGATGCTGAAACTAAATCGTGGAAAGAAAAAGTGAAACAAGGGGAACAAGCTGGGTTTGTGATTACTGATGATGGCATATTAAGGTTCGGTACAAGAATGTACGTTCCTGATGTCGGGGATCTCCGTAGCAAACTTCTAAAAGAAGCACATCAAACCCGATACACCTTACATCCAGGATCCACCAAAATGTATCACGATTTGAAAACACATTATTGGTGGAATAACATGAAGCGGGATGTGGCAGATTATGTTGCTAAATGTTTGGTATGCCAACAAGTAAAGGGTGAGCATAAAAAACCACCGGGGTTGCTTCAGCCCTTATCAGTTCCAGAATGGAAGTGGGAAAGAATCACCATGGATTTTGTTAGCGGATTACCGCGAACAGCAGGTGGGTTTGATTCTATTTGGGTGATTGTTGATCGATTGACCAAGTCTGCCCATTTTCTTCCGATAAAGACTACTTATAATTTTGCGAAGCTGGCACAGGTGTATGTTGATGAAATTGTGAGGCTACATGGTGTACCCGTTTCGATAGTATCTGATCGAGGCCCTCAATTTACATCAAGATTTTTGGCGAAGCTTCCAAAATGCTATGGGAACACAACTTGATTTGAGTACTGCATTTCACCCTCAAACGGATGGGCAAAGTGAACGGGTCATACAAATCCTGGAAGACATGTTGCGAGCTTGTGTGCTAAGTTACGGGGACGGTTGGAATAAATACTTGTCGTTGATTGAATTTGCCTACAACAATAGTTACCAATCAAGCATTGGTATGGCCCCATATGAACTACTGTATGGGCGCAGGTGTAGAACTCCAATATGTTGGAATGAAGTGGGGGTCAGAAAATTACTAGGGCCTGAAATTGTTGAGGAAACGGCCGAAAAAGTAAGAGTGGCACGAGAGAACCTTACTGCTGCCCGAAGCAGGCAGAAGTCCTATGCAGACAATAGGAGACGGGAGTTGGAATTCTCAGTTGGAGACATGGTATTTCTTAAGGTGTCGCCTCGAAAGGGGTGCTACGGTTTGGAAAGAAAGGTAAATTAAGCCCTCGATTTCTTGGTCCATTCGAAGTACTTGAAAAAGTCGGGCCAGTGGCGTACCATCTGGCACTGCCACCAAATTTGTCGCATATTCACCCGGTGTTTCATGTATCATTGCTAAGGAAGTATTTGCCTGATCCCTCTCATGTCTTGGCACCGCAAGAGATTCAGCTGGGGGAGGAACTCACTTATAAAGCGCAGCCAGTAGAAATAATAAACAGGGAAATGCGCAAACTTCGTAACAAGGAGAATGCCTTTGTGAAAGTTTTGTGGGAAGATGCCACCGGACAAGAGGTTACTTGGGAGTCCGAGAAAGAAATGTTGAACAAGTATCCACATCTATTTTCAGGTAAATTCGAGGACGAATTTTAAATAAGGGGGAGATGATGTGACAACCCGTGTAATTGATGCACTAAGTATTTTACATGATGAGGAATGGAGCTGGGATAGGAGCTGGTGCAATTGGCCAACAATTGACTGAGTAGGCTAGCAATTGGCTTTGGTTGACTAGCATCTGACCCGGATGAATTAATTAACGGATGATTAGTCTTAATCATCGGTTAGTGTGTGCTTAGGGAGAACTAATCGGGATTAGTTAAGGCTAAACCTGGGGCGAGATGGCTGAGTCCTGTTGGTTGGGAACATAAGCTGGAGGTGGTAGCTGCTGGTGGCAAGTAAGGAGGAGGTGGAGAGCTACTTGGGCAAGGTGGCAGAAGGAGGGCAAGAGGCAGCAGATGGCTGCTGAGTCACCTGCTTGCCTTAGCCTTATCAGCCCCAAACAAGCACCTCACTCCTCATTTGTGCCAAAATCGTGAGAGAAACTCAGGAGAGAAGGACTCAGCCATTTTCAAGGTTTTCTCAAGACTCTTGCATACAAAGGAAGTGGTAAGTGAGTTGGGTTGGAAATCTGGTTTGTTTGGGTGCCAAATGGTTAGCTAGGTGTGCTGTAGGCTTGGACAGTGCACCAACTCGGTTTTGTGGGAAGTCTAAAGTTGGAATTCTATGGGTTTAAATTGTGTGAAGGTTGCTGGTTGTGTGGGGGTGTTAAGGTGACCTAGTGTCCCAGATGGTGCACCCTTGGTCCCCTGGCTGGCCTACTGGCGAGCCAAAGGGTGCACTGAGGGACTAAGCACTAATATGTGAATGTTTCTTAATTGATGCTTTATTGCCCAAGTGCTGTTATACTTGATGCTAATGTGATTTTATGTGTGGACAGGAGCTAAAGCTCAAGGTGCATCAAAGGAGGTTGAAGGACCTAGTGAGGTCTAATTTTGTGTAAGTTTGGTTGCATACTTGTGTGATGGCTGTGATGCTTATAGGCTTGGTGGATGATCCAATTTCCTATTGAGATGGCACCTATAGTGCAATTGAGATGTTGATAATGCCTTGGCTTGAGATGAGTCCGATATTCGGGCTATGCATTCCATGCATTCCATTTGCATCATGACATTACATGAGATGGTATGAGATGTTGAGATGTTGGACCTTGCAGTGCTCCTAGGCTGCTTGGTCTATTGAGATGATGGTGGTGTTGTGCTTGGCGCCGTGTGTGGTGGTGGTATCCAAACTGATGTGCCTCGTACGTGGGGCTGTAGGCTAAGAAGTAACACCTGTTGGCAAGGCTACCAGACCCGCAGGTAGGCTAAGTACAACTCCACGATATCTTACCCGTGGGCTGATCACGGTGATTGAGATGTTGGTTGTTGGATGTAATTTGCCGCTTGTTTGTATCTTTTCTAATGCCTTGTATGTCACCTGCTTATTGAGCCGTGGACTCACCCCCCCATTCTTTCCACACCCATGTTTCAGGGCTAGGTGAGATCGAGCAGCTGGTGTGGGCAGGTTCGAGAGGCGTGTCTTGTAGCGATGGGTACATAGCCAGACTTGGTCTCTCTTAGTGCATATGAACTTGTGTGGGTTGGCTAAAAACTGATGTTAGTAGTGCCCCGACTTATTGTACATAATCTATGTAAATATAAGCTGAATGTTAGCGTGTACTCGATGGTTCTTTATACTGTGATGCCCGTTTGATAATTGCTGCGCGCTAGTTATTGCTGCCCGTCTGGCTAACTTCTGCCTATGGTTTTTCTAAGGCCTTAGGGTGCCCTGTGCTGGCAGGCGGCTGGCTCGGGTGCCTGGCCGGTCACGTTTGACGGGGCGTGACAATCTCGACCCTAGGATTAATAGGAAGTCCTTTGAGACCTTGATTACTAAAAATAAACCCCTTCTACACACAAATTAGACACACATTATTCTCTTCTTTTCTATTTACAATAAGCATAGGTGCTTCGAGAAACTCTTCTTCTCTAAGCCTAGGGATCGTTATATGAGCTGTTATTGTGGAGAATTTTGTAGAGAGGAGTAGCAAAGAGTTGAAAGTGAGTGGAGATCAAGAGGAGAGTAAGAAGGAGGCGGTTGAAGGCAATTCCGGTGGTGAAGACGTGGTGATCCAGAATAGAAATCTCTGTTGCATGCAGTCTCAGTAAACCGGTGATATCCTGAGCTATAGATGTCGGTTTGCTGCATTCTTGATGTTTCTGGAAAGCCAAGATGGTGATCTATAACTATTTTGCTGATGTCAGAAGCTAATTCTGACGTCTTTGTTAATCAAAATTCAGCTAAGGAGGAAGAAAGGTCGGGTCAGAGGACACCCAATCGCAAGGAGCTAGAAGAGGGCTACAAGAGATAACGCTAAACCTTGATCTTTATTTGCTATTGACGTGATGCTACTGCTGCTAATGCTTTGATTGTTGGATGATGCTTTGTAAGAACTACATGAGCTTTGAACCCGGTCGCCGGGTATGTAGGCCTATTGTAGTGGTGGAATCTCATGCTCAATTATGTTTTATTTTCTATTTTTTTTTTCGATTTTATGTTGTTTTTTTTTTCTTGCTGTGTTGTTGTTGCATAAAGAATACTTTTGACCATCAGTTGCACACGATTTCGCACCAATACGGTTTGGTGCCTAACACCTTCCCATCTGTGGCGAACCCCCGAATCCAACATCTCTAGTTCGCTATGATTGGTTGCCTTATGAAGTTGTTGATGCTTAAGATAGGTTTTTCCCTAAATTTTGACCTGTAATAAAATTCGTCTAGCGACTCCTTTGATGTTGGTTATGAAGAAGGTATAAGAATTAGGTAAAGGGGTCAATTAATCTTGGCTCGGGTCCTCACACTAGAGAGCACTTCAAATCCTCAGCTACTTTCTTAAGCATGTCATTCTCTTTTAGAAACTTATCACAAGTATAAATACTACAAGCAATCTTTTTTTCAAGTTCAACATAAGCATTTTGAACAGCAAGCTTATCAAATTTCAATTCTTCATAAGAAATCATAACATCAGCATGTGCCTGTTCAAGATTGGCATATGCAACTCTATGAGCATCTTAATTAGATTCTAAACACACAATGTGTTTAGTATTTTAGATATTCTCTTTTCAGAACCTTTTGTAACATATCATGCAACTCAATGAAAGCGTCTTGAAGTTCATCAAAAGTGAAGTCAAAAGATCTATATACAGAACAAGATCTGTAGTTTGAATTCATCATTGTCTGAATCACTTGATGAATTTGAGTCATCTCATGCAGCCATAGCCTTCTTTCCCTTGGTTTTTTAGGAATCATATCTTTTCTTCTTTCTATATGGGCACTCAAACTTGATATGACCTAGATGGTTGTGTCCAGAGCATACTAGAGGATCCTTTCTAGGTTGTTCAATCTTCACTCCTCTAGGACTCCTTCCTTTCAATTGCTCTTCATCTTGAACTTTGAATAGTCAAAATTAACACTATCAAAGTAGGGTGCCTTGTTGATTCTTGTTCCCTCATAAGCCATGGTCTTTGTCTCTAGAGGTTAATCCACAACACTGTGAATGTAGTTCAGCTACCAGTTGTAAGCCTGGAAAAGTCGAAGAAGGGGATGAATTAGCTCTTTAACTAATCCCAGCGGTGGCTTCTAACAAAACTAAGAAACTAGTTGCAAACAGAAACCACAACAAGGACTGATTTTAAGTGCCCCGTAAACTAACTGGAAATAAAGTAAAAAAGGAAGAATGAGATCACACAAATGATTCATAATGGTTCTTGATGTGCATGAAATTACACATATTTTACAGCGCACACTGTTAACTTTTGGCCTTGCATACATTCATTATTCATGCATTTAGGTATCAAATCACTTCATTTTCAGTCAAAACTATCTTTCCTCATCCTTGGTTGCTTTCAGGTGCAATTTGGAGCTTATTTGGAGATTTTTGGTTCACCAGCGTCGCTGCTTGTAGAAATGGACCAGACTGTCAGCAGCGCCGTTGTCGACAAGGAACTTTGACCTAGGGTTTAATTTTGGACGATTTGCACCTACAATCTACGAGAATCAGGAAGATGCACTTGGACACTCCTTCTTTGGAAAGAAGTTTATTTTTGCCACTTTTTTGAAGAATACTTATTCTCCAAGACTTAGGGTTTTAATTGAAGACTTGAGCATATAAATAGAGAAGAGATAAAACCCTAAGTGGGACGGAAGACTACTGCATCAAAGTCGGCAAGAAGAATTCTGAAGGCTGAAGAAAAGTGATTTGTTTTAGGTTTTTATTGAGTAAATGACGTATATGGGGCTCGTACTATTTCAAAAATACTCTTTAGGGGTCTGTACAATTATTTGTCTTTTTTACGGGTCCATACTACTATTTTTTGTCCCGTTCATGGGTCCGGGGCAGCCCCACTGCTGACGTGGACTGCCCGGCCAGGACGTGCAGTGTACGTGCCCCGCTTACCCACGTTTTTTCTCCGCATGACGCGGGTGTGATGCACGCGACGTCCACAATGGCTAATGGGCCCCACATACTTTTTTTTTGCAAAACAATTTTTGATTTCTTCATTATTCAGTTTAATTTCCGAAATCCATTTAAAGAAAGAAAAAAAGAAAATAAAAAACCAAAGCACGATCAAAACGCTGAGCTGCAACCAAAAATCTCCCCAACCACTAAACTGAAATTCCTCACCCCTGAGTCAACAAAATCCCACCCCCAAAAAAATTGAAACTTCAAATATCAAATCCCCAAATTAGAAGTGACAAACCCTAAACCCCAAATTTCGAATTTAGGCTTCTGGTAAGCTTCACTTCCTATTAGAATATATTTGTGGGTTGCTAACAAGGAAACACCCATCTTCAATCTCACCCCAAGAACCACAGGTCGCCTCGCCAATCGAAGAAGAACCCAAACTCCCCAACACTATTAGATCTCCTCCGGCCATCACCACTCACGGCAAAACAATTCTTGTTTAGGGGTATTAACACTTTACACCACCTTCGCTGCCGGTTCCTCTTTGTTTTTGTTCCGGTGAAGTTTTCCTTATGTTTGCATCGATGACGAGCTGCGACGGTGGCGGGTTGCTAGCACTGGCATTGGCAGCGGGCTAGCGGTGTATGCCGCTGCCACACCTGCACCTGCACCTGCAGGGAGTGAGGCCTCCTTTCGCGGTGGCTTTGTCTTTCTGCGATTGGTCATAATGAGTATGCAATGGATCTTGTGGGAATAGAATACACTAATTATATCTTTTGTAAAGAACTAGGGTAATATTCTTCTTGGATTTATGCTAGAGATGGATTTGGGAGGAAGAGGAGAGGTGGCGGGTGAGATGGTTGTGCAGTTTCAATTTGGAGAGGAGTAGAAGGGTTAGCGAGGGAGGATAGTGCAATTTTATTGATTAATTATTATTGATTGTCATTAGTTATCATTAATTGTCATTAATAATTATTTCATTGACTAATTATTATTAATTGTATTGATTAATTATTGATTTTAAATTTCAAATTGTTAGGGTTCGCTTTGATCGTGTTTCTGTTTTTTATTTTGTTTTCCCTTTCTTTAAACAAATTTCAGAAATAAAGAAATTAGAAATCATTTTGCAAAATAAAAAATCGTATGTGGGGCCCATTAGCGACAGCGGACGTCACCTGCATAACACGCGCGTCACGCGTAGAAAAAACGTGGGTAAACGGGGCGCGTACACTGCACGTCCTGGCCGGGCAGTCCACGTAAGCCGCGGGGCTGCCGCAGATCCCTGAACGGGACAAAAAACAGTAGTATGGACCCATAAAAGGGACAAAAAATTGTACAGACTCCTAAAGAGTATTTTTGAAATAGTACAGGCCCCATATATGTCATTTACTCGGTTTTTATTTGTGTAATATAAACAACTCTTGTTTTGATGTTTTTATCTTTCTCCGTGAACTAATTCTTCAATCTAGGTTCAAGGGATGTAGCTACAGAATTGATGTTTAATTTATGATTCAGTTTCTGGTTTCTTTTAATGCGTTTTCTCCTTGATTTGATAGAGAGAGCTTAGTAGTGTCTGCGGCTTGATCACCCTCAAACACTTCTTAGACACCTTAGTGACGCACCTAACGGAGAAACTAAGAACTCAAACCGTTCTATATCAGACCCTGCCCCTACCAATCGTCGAAAGAGACTTTAGGGTTAGTTGAGGATAACAGTGCCTGGCACAGCGGCACTGCGCCTTAGGGAAGAGCTTCACTGACAAAAGCAGGTTGTTCAAAAACTAGGGTAGGTTTATATCTGCACGTGACAGTAGTTATAAACACTTTAGGCTAGGTAGCCCTTCAAGATAGACGAATTAGAGCACCAGAATATTGGATTGTAGTTGGACAGCGGCGCTGTAGTGAACCCCGGACAACCCAGGCTTCCATCCACTGAGTTTTCCACCTGATCGACATCCCTCTCTTCTTTTCTCTGATCTCTTTGCGTGATTAATTCAGTTTATTATCTTACTCTCTTTTATTTCCTGTTATTTATTTTACTTGTCTTTTATATTTCAAATCACCGTCCTTGAATCATTACTGGGTATTTATTTTTATTGTCTATAGTCTAATCGATCAGGAGCCTGAGGTCAGTATTGTTTCGCAGTCCTTATGCTTCGACCTTGTTTACTACAGCAACGCTGTGCACTTGCAGCCGGTTTTGTACAAACAAGTTTAAAAAAAGGAAGAATGAGATTACACAAATGATTTATAATGGTTCCCTATTCCCGGGTACATCTACTACCTAAAGGTTGCTTCTTTAGGATTTCAAACTCTCCACTATACTAGGCTTTTACGGGTTCAGCGTAGACCTTTAAAAGCATTCATAGGCTTAGCTCTAAGCTAAAATTTTCATAAGCTCAACTCTAATCTACATCATTTCACAAGCTCAGCACTAACCTACACTCAAGCTTTTTACAAGCTGAACTCTAACCTATCCTTATAACTAATACTACCCTTAAGTACCTAGCAAAACTAATATAAAGTCTTGATTTTAATCAACTTAATAGGATAACTTAGGAGTGACTTAGTCAAGAAGTGTTTGCAAAAGATTTAGCACAAAGAAGTCTTGATTTTATTCAACTTAATAGGATAACTTAGGAGTGACCTAGCCAAGAAATGTTTACAAAAGATTTAGCACAAAGAGTTCTCAAAAGATAAATACAATTTAAACCTTAGAATCTCTCAAAGGTTTGTTCCAGCATGTGAGTTTGGGCTCGAGACTTTATTCCATGGATAAAAGATCTAATGTTTTGTGCTTTTAGTTCTCATAAAGTTGTTTTGAAAATTACGAACTGAGAACTATTTTAGGAGTATTTACGGATTATGGAAATCAAAATTTTTCCTTGAATTTTGTCATTAACAAAATTCGTGTGAGGACTCGTTTAATGTAGTGAGGGATCAAATTGATTTTTGGTCGGGTCTCCGCACAACCCCTTTAGTTTTTTCTTGTAGCTCGTTTGTAACCTCATTTTACTCCCATCATTCTTTGATTCAAAAAATCACGGTTGGCATCTACTAAAAGGAAGATTGCCACATCTGATTCTCATATCCTACTACCAACATTTTGCAAAATAATTTTTGGTAAAAAGACAAAATACTATTACGTGGCACACTTCTTCAGGTTGACATTAAGAATAATAATTTTTCCGACAAAAATTAAAAAAACAGTACTTTTTAAAGTGTTTTTTTCCCCACCGCATAACAACTTGTAGTAAATGGAAGCCAATAAAGAATCAGGATTGCTCTCCCAAATAAACTCACAATAATGCAAGGCACTTTTTTAGTTTTTGGTACAGCAACAAAATACAAAGTGATTTTGGCATGCTAACTACTCTTGTAAACCTGTAATAAAATAAAATTTCATTCTGCCTTCGACAAATATAAAAAAATAAAAAATAAAAAAAATCATTCTGCAGGGCACGGCAACCCAGGTCATCCTAGAAGTCCAATAACAAGTCGCCCTGTCTCATCCTTATAATTACGACATGCTTTGTTTTCTGCCACACAAAAATTTATCTTCATGATTAACATACTAGATCTATCGTAGAAATTAAGAAATGACCAACAAAAGGTTGGAGTTTGAAGTGAATTTTGGCCCAATTGAAATTATGTTTAAATTTAAAGAATTTGTATTTTGAAAGTTTATATACCGATATTTTATATTAGTGAAATTTCTTTTCTGTTTTGTGGATTTGACAAAATCATTTTAAAATTTTTCAGTGTTTTTCTTTTTTTGGTACAAAGGAAAGATGAAAAGAACAAGCTGAAAAGAACGAAAAAACAGCAACAGAAAAACACTAAGGCCGCATACTTGCGACCCCTACCACATCAGCCAACAGCAAACCAGAAAGAAAAGAAGGAGGAGAAGACCAGATACAGAGAGGGTCGGTTTGATGAGCCCCCTATTTTGCTAACGCAGCAGCAGAGAAATTAGCCTCTCCGAAGATGTGACAAACCAGACACTCCCAGTCCCGAGCCATCTAAGCTCTAATATCCTCCACAAGGACAGCCAATGGGTGAAAAGCCAGGAGGCCCTCAAGCACAAACCCAACTGCCAATTGTGAATCACTTTCCAACCGAACTAAACGACACCCATGCTCCCAGGCAAGCAACAGCCCTTGTCGCATTGCAAATAACTCAGCAGCCAAGCAACTAACATTGCCAAGATAGGCAGAGAAATCTAGCACCCATCCCCCAAAGGAATTCCGAATAAGACCCCCTGCCCCAGACCGACCCTCACCAGAAAAACCACTTCCGTCTACATTAAGCTTCACCCACTTCAGGGGATGTGGAGCCCAAGCCACCCAACGCGGGATAGAAACAGAACCCGTGGAAGGAACAAGAAATGCCGAAGCATATTCTTGCACCAAAATTCTAGCCGAACTAACCAAACCAAAGGACTGAACCTCCTCACCCTACAAAACAAAAGCATTCCTGGCACACCATAACTTCCAACACACCACAATAAACAAGAGATTAAAGAGAGCAGGCTGCTCTCCAGCAGTATAGCCATCAAACCACTCCAAAAACTCTCTCCCCCCCCAAAAAAAAAAGAGGCCTGATGTGACTGAGGAACAACTAAGGACCAGACCTCACGTGCCCGACAATAGTCCCTCAATATATGGTTAATATCCTCCATCAGAGCACCACAAATGGAACATGCCATTGAGGATGAGAGACCCAAAACCACTACGTAGTCCCCCAGCCAGCGCAACAACACTACGCATAATCCCTTTCCAAAAAGGAGAAGCAGAAACCAATGGATTTTGAGCCAATAGAGGTCCAACACCCAAATACTTTGCCCGAAGCAAGGTGGCCCAAGGTTTCATCTCACCCTGAAGTAACTCCCATCCCACCTTACCAAGTAAAGAGAGATTATTCTCCCTAGCCCGACGAATACCAAGCCCACCAAACCTTCGAGGCAGAGTTACAACATCCCAACTGAGCAAATGAATTCCCCTTTCCGAGCCTCTCGACCATAAAATTGACGAGCAATTTTAACAATGTCATTACAAACCGAGGCTGGGATCCACGCAGATTGCATGGAGTACAAAGGCATAGCAGTCACTGTGCTACGAATCAAAGTAGCCCTTCCCGCTAAAGTCAAGCACTTAGCCTGCCAACACTGCAACTTCGACCGAACATTGTCCACCACATATTTATAAGCAGCATTACCAACTCGCTCATGATACAAGGGAACACCAAGGTACCGCCCCAGGTCAGAAGTAAGTACCATCCCCAAAATAGACTTGAGGACCCGAGCCCGCCGCAAACTCACCGAAGGAGAAACATAAAATTGAGACTTGGCATGATTGACTGACATCCCAGACAAAGCATAGAAAGACTGAATAGTAAAAATTTTCCTGTGTTTGCTTTCATTTTTGTATAGTTTTTCCTAACAAAAATTTGAGAAAAAAATTTGAAAACATTTTTGAGCCACAACCGTTAGAGATATCAAAGATTAAAACAGCTTTTGAGAATAAAAAAGAAGAAGAAGAAGTGATAATTGGTAAAGCGTTTCATAAATAAAAGAAATCTCTAAAAGGATTTTAGAATATGAGAGTGTGGGTTGCAATCTTACAAGCTTTTCATGAATAACATTCGAATCTAGATATCAAAAATCAATCTCTTGAAAAATAAAACAGTGATGTCGATAATAAGAACACTAGTGATGAACCAAAATGTAGATAAAACAACAAGGGAATGCTCCTCAAACCTCAATTTAAAGGGAACTAATATATAATTATATATTAAGCACTTAATTTTCTACATATTGGAGGGTAAAGAAAAGGAGCAGCAGTTAAACATGGTGACAGTGTAATACAAAAAGTTAAACGACATTACAAATGACAACTAACTTGTGAAAAAATGTGATATCTTTAGGTGCCACCTAACTATATTTTACTTCACAAAAAGACTAACTTATATTATTTTGAAATTAGCATTAACAAAAACTTATTATTTTGAAAACTTTACCTTGGCCGATTTGGCGGCTCTTAAGATTTTCAGAATATTACATTTCATCAATTTTTTCCCCTTTCTCAATTGGAATTTCCAGGTGCAGGGGTGGATCCGGGGGCAGGCCCAAGATATGTGTAGTTATGGTAATAATGTTATATAAAATTCATTGTGGATTGGTGGTGAATTGTGCCTCAATTGTTGCTGTTAGCTCGGGTTCGGGCCACAACTACAAGGTGCCACTTTCTTCATTTCTTTTTTTGAAATTTCCCTTGGTTTCTACAAATTTGGCTCTCCTAAAAAAAATTTCTGGATCAGGAGTGGCCCATCAGCGCCGTTGATGTTCTTTTTAGTATCTTTTTTTTCTTCTTGCCGAGATGTAGAGAAGTGACCATACAAATGATTGCTATTTAAACTTATTATAAATAATGCTCTTTGTGATGTTTATGTGAAAGACTGAAAGTGTTATTGAGCTTTCTAAGCATACCAACAAAGTCTTTCATATGTAACAGTTTGTGTAGTGTTATTTACAAGTTAGTGCCAAAGTGTTGTGCAACAGACTTAAAGATTGTCTTCCCACACAGTATTAGTCACAAACAAAGTGCATTTGTGCCCAATTGGTTAATCACTAACTATGCTATTTTTGCATTTGAAATTTTTCATGTGTATGAACCATAAAACAACTAGTGGTAAGGGGATTTTTGGCCTAAAGTTAGACACGAATAATGCTTATATTTAAAAAAAAAATGATGCTAATTAAGATTAATATTTTCACCTGTCTAGACTCATAAAATAAAGCAGTGCATCATCTGTGTCTTATTCAATTCTGGCAAGTAGGTTTCCCACCCCACCTTTAAAACCATCTTGGAACGTCCATTTCTCTGCTTTACTCAGTCATGTTGAAAATCTGTCTAAGACATTGTGCTAAAAATTGTTCAACTGCTCCTATTGTTAGCCATCTTTTTTTCAACATATGATAACATCATATTTGTTCAAGCAAACATTCAGAGGTTGATACTCTGCGGCACCTCATCCATCAATACGAATTGGCCTATGGGGCTAACAAATCAATCTGGATATGTCAGAGTTTATCACTGACAAAAATGTTGAGTCGCATTTTACAGAGGATGGGAATCAGGGTTGTTGATCATTTTTATAAATATTCTGGCCTTCGTACTATGGTGGTGGACAATCCAAGAAGACAATATTTTCCAGAGTTCTAGATAAGAGTATTGATGTAGTAAAGAAAATAAGAGTTCTAGTGATGTATAAGATTGAGTACAATTAAGGTACAACTTGAGTACAATTTTGAGAGACCAAATACAAAGCAAGCTTATATGTATAAATTTGGAAGAGGTTGGAAGAAGATGATACAATGGTGAGGCGCCTATTTTATAACGTGTTTTTTTTTTTTTTGATGCTAACGAAGTTTTATTGATAGAAAATTTTAGCAGCCCCGATCAGGGAGGACCTGAAAACGGGGAGTTACATAACATAAAGTAGGAAGGGAAATAAAGAAACAAGATCAAAAGGGAATGGACAAATTACAGCAACAGACTAAACTTTCTTCTTGGGCCTTTCCAATGCCTGATATGTTCAGCGCTAGCAAGAATGTTATTGGCATTTAGGGGTATTGACAGAGACAGGGCATTAATCCAGGCAGTAGACCGAACAAGGGATATGTCTGCAACACGTTCCCATGAGGAGGAGGATTGGTTGAAAATTCTATTGTTTCGCTCAAGCCAGATAGACCATAGAGTGGCAGCCCCAATGATAAACCAAGTAGCAAAATGATTGGGAGATGTTGGGAGGAAAGTCCATAAGGGAAGGAAAGTATCAAAGTTGCCTGGGCAGGACCATGCAATCCCCCACCACTTGCATATTCGACTCCAAATTTTCCAAGAGAAAGGGCAGTGTAAAAGTAAGTGATCACGAGTTTCGGCAGCAATATTACAGAGGGGGCAAAGAGAGTCACTTGAATCAATGATACCTTTGACGAGGAGAACGTCTTTAGTGGCTATACCATTATGGAGGACCAGCCAAATCCAACTTTCAATCTTTGGGGGGCATAAGGAAAGCCAAGGTGACGGTTTTGTTCTATGAAGACCAAGCCTTTGACAAATGAATGAGTATCCAGATTTGACAGTGTAAGATGAAGAGGGATGAGGGGACCAAGTCCAAGTGTCAGATTTATCAAGGGATGGGGAGAAATTGGAGAGGAGTGATAAGAGCCTATCAAGATCAGGGGATTCCCACTCACGGAGGGGTCTTCTCCAATGCAAAGTCCATTTAGGTGTTGCGGTTGCATCATAAACTTCAAGGACTGAGGCTTCTTTTGAAAGCGTCAGGGTGAAGAGTCTAGGAAAAATGATGGCAAGAGACCCTGCATCTGTCCAATTATCTCTCCAAAAATTGATGTTGTTGCCAATCCCTAAAGAAATCTTAGCTCCTTCTAATAAAGGTATACGAGAGGTAGAGGATGAAGTTCCTGAGAGAATAATATGGCGCCATAAAGGTGAACATTTATTTGGCTCAAAATGTGGAGTAAGTGTTTTGTCGTCAATATGATATTTGGCTCGAATGAAGGAAGACCACAACTCCTTTTCTCCATTCATCAACCTCCACATCCATTTGAAAAGCAAGCATTGATTTTTATAGAGGATATTTTCGATGCCCATGCCTCCTGTCTCTTTTGGTCTGGCAATGCGGTGCCATGCGACCAGACACATTTTTCTTTTTTCTTCGGTGCCACTCCAAAAGAAACTCCTTTGTATTCTTGTTATAGTCTTCGCCACCTTCTTGGGGATTTCATGCATGGAGAGAAAATGAATAGGAAGACTAGAAAGGACAGCTTTAATGAGAGTGATTCTACCTCCAATGGATAGATAACGGCATTTCCAGGATTTAAGCTTGGACTTAAATTTGTTAATTACTGGTGCCCATGATGCTTCCTTCTTCATGTTCGCTCCTAACGGGAATCCCAAGTATTTGATGGGAAGACAATCAGATCTGGAAAGTAGGGAGTTGGCTATTCGGGCCGTTTCGTGTGGTTTCAAGCCAATACCCACAACACTGCTTTTGTGAAAATTAATACTAAGGCCCGAAATAGCTTCAAACACCCTTAAACATCTTTTGAGATTTTGAAGGGATCCCTCATCTACTGGCGAGAAAAGGAGTGTGTCGTCTGCGTATTGTAATATGGAGATGGTATGGTTGTGTAGTTTCAGCCCCTTGATTAGACCACATGAGGTGGCTTTTTCAATAATTCTTGTCAAGCCCTCTGCAGCAATGTTAAAAAGGAAGGGGGATAGAGGATCCCCCTATTTTAAACCTTTTTCCATGGCAAATTCTTTCGTTGGTGATCCATTGACAAGCACTGATAACCGAGAAGATTAAAGGCATTCAAAAATCCAATTCCTCCACTTGTGACTGAATCCCATGGCTTCAAGGACATCTAACAAATAGCTCCATTCCACCGAGTCGAAAGCTTTACGAAAATCAAGCTTCCATATGATTGCATTGGAATTGGATTTTTTGAGACTATGAATTGCTTCTGCTGCTATAAGGACCCCATCCATAGTATTACGACCCTTGATGAAACCTGTTTGATGATTGCTAATAATTGATGGCATGACAGAGCTGATCCTCTTTGCAAGAATTTTGCTGACAATCTTGTAGATACCACCTATTAGCGTTATTGGCCTAAAGTCGTCCAAGGAGGAAGCCTCGAATTTCTTGCCAATGAGTGTAATGAAGGAGACATTGGCTCCTTTTGGAAGTCTGCCGCTGGAAAAAAAATCCTGCACTAGATCAAGGATGTCCTGCTTGATCAAGTCCCAACAATTTTTGTAGAACAAGAGATTAAAGCCGTTAGGTCCTGGGGCTTTTGAGCTATCGCAGTCCCATATGGCTTCTTTGATTTCTTCCAATGAACAAGATCTTTCAATAAATTCAGCCATGCGATGGTCAAGTTTCTGAAAATTGATATTTCCTAATTTTGGTCTGACAGTGACTTTACGCCGATATAGATCGGAGAAGTGGATACTGACCTCATGCTTGATGGAGATGGGGTCATGATAATCCCTACCGTTGATCGTGATCTTATCCAATTTATTCTTTCGGCCTCTAATAAAAGAGGCCAGGTGAAAAAACCTGGTGTTTTTATCGCCTAACTTGCACCACTGAATTCTGGATTTTTGCCTCCAAAGAATTTCTGCTTGTCTGGCCTTTGTTTTTAGATGGGATTTGAGGGATAGGAGTCTTTGGGACTCATCCAGAGTTAGAATTCTATCTTCTGCAGCAAGCTCCAAATCATCAATAACACCTTGAGTACGATCCAGTTCCTTATCAATATCTCCAAAAGAGTTTCTATTCCAAGCAGCAAGTGACTGTCGTAAGTGTTTCAGTTTCTTGAAAAGACTGAAACGTGCAGGGAATTGATTCTCAGCTTTTTCCCACATAGATCGAAGTAAATCATGAAAACCAGGGTGGCTCCACCAGCAGGCTAGGAAGCGAAAAGGACGAAAGCCCCAGTCCAACTTGTCTTGTGTCAAAATAATTGGGCAGTGATCAGACAAATTTTTGCTGTCGGTTTTAAGGTGCAGGTTTGGAAACCTTAGGGTCCAATCGCCTTTGGCCATGGCACGATCGATTCTGCTAGCGGCAAAAGAGTTACACCAAGTGAATTTTCTGCCAATTAACCCGAACTCCATTAGACCCAAGTTTTCCATGAACTGGTGAAGAGCACCTGCGCCACGAGAGCAAATCCAACCGCTTCTTCGGTCATTAGCAGAGCTAGTTTCATTCAAGTCACCGATAACCAGCCAAGGGGATTGAAATTGTTGTTTTAAGGTGATGAGCTCTCTCCACATCTCGATTCTGGACTCCAACAAACAGGCACCATAAACTGCACAAATGGTCAGGCGTTCACTACAACCAGGCACTACTCCTTCAGCGACAATCCAGTTTCTGTTGTGGGAGAAGTTCTGGCACTGAAAATAGTCTGAGTCCCACATCAACAGAAGGCCCCCAGCTCTACCAAGGGCATCCACAGAAATAAAATCAATATTACCTAAACCCCATAACCGGCGACATAATCGTAAATCAATATTGACAGATTTTGTTTCACAAAGAAATAAAAATTTTGCTTCGTAAAAGGAAACTAGTTGATGGACTTTCTTTCTCTTTAATGAAGAGCCTAAACCACGAATATTCCAAGAGAGCATGCAAAACATGGAAATAAAAGGGGTGCACTGGAGGAAGAAAAGGCAGGGATGATTAGGCAGCAGCCCTAGACTGCACCCAATCTGCAGCTTCACTTTCGATTAAGACTTCGATCAGGTCTTGCACTTCCTCACTGTTGGAGCTGACATCCCAGCCTAAAGCATCGCCAATTTTGCATGTTTCTGCAGCTTCAATGGAACTGAAGGAGAAAGGAACTACTGCTAACTTGTCTACTGGTTTGTCAAGTCTTCTGTTTGCAATTCTGATGTCTGCATCATTGAGCGAAGATTCAAGACTTCCATTGCAATTAAAAGTCTTTGTCTTTCTTTTCTTTTTGAAGTCAAGGTCCTTCAGAACAAGGGCAAGCTTCTTTTCAACGATATCCCGAATTAATGAACTTTGTGAGCAGTGGAGGTGGCGAATTTCAGAGTTTGGAGAATTATTGTAAGGGAGAGGGGTTATTGGGCTATGCGAGGGTCCAGGGATGTCGGGGGAAGATAAGGATGGGCTTAGAGGGTATGGAACAAGGGGCCCAAGAGTAAAATATTCAAAGCTTGCTGTTTGAGGTTGGGCTGGAAGAGTTGGTGGGCTTAAGGTACGCTCACTGAGGTCTTGGAAAAGGTTTTGTGGCTTATCAGATTGATATGCTTGGTCGCTTATGGGGTGTACAGTCTGGGAATATGTCAGGGCACGCGGGGTTGATGAAGAGGCACAAGACAAAGGAGAGTGTCCAGGTGAGGCGACAGGGGTGTTGGTTTTGGAGATGATATGCATAAGATTGAAAGGATCACTGTTGTTTGGTTTTTTGTCTTTTTTCAAGGGGTTGGATGATTTGGTTTTGGGAGATGTGTTAGATGGAGTTGGCATACTAGTTTCAAGACTCGGCGTTTGGTCTCGAAAGGAGGGAATTTGCGGTTGTAGGGTCAGGTGAACATTGGGCGAGGGAACTGAAAGGGTGTGTTGGGAAGGTGCGATGGGTGTGGGTTGAGGGAGAGTTTGGTTTTCTTGGTCGGCCCGAAGTGGTTGGACCCAGTTCCAATCCAGAGGGTCACGAGTGGATTCAGACATGGTGATGCCGAAGGTGTGACCACTGATTCCTACCGAAAATTCTGCTGAGATGGTTTTTCGGTAGGTAGTGAGAATGAGGATTTCGGCAATGTCGAAGCGATCCATGGCGCTAGTTTGGGGGCTCCAGTCAACTAATTTCCAAATTTAATGGCAAGAAGGTCAAAGAACTCCTTTGTCCAAGCTTGAACTGGAATCCCTTTTATTGAAACCCAGCAGAGTCTGTTATGGGCTGCATCACCAGTCTGCCAAGGTCGCAGAAGGTCAAAAAAATCCAGGAATTGGGGGTGGTTTTGGAGGTTAAAATTTGCAAGGTCTTCGGAGGGAGAAAAACGAAACAAGAAAGAAACCCCACCCAATGGTATAATCTTAACATCATGCAGGTCATGACTAGATAATAACTGGTGGATAGCATCAATGGGCATTGGGTGTTTTAGGATGGCGAAAAGGCATGAATTCAACCAAGTAGAGGAGATGGCTTTTGGGATGAAAGTCATTAGAGGGCCTTTTTTGGATTCTGGGATATTAGGGAGGACTTGTGTGTTTTCGTTTGATTTGACAGTGTCTGCAAAGGAGATATTATTTTTTATGAAGGCATTGTTTGTGTCTCTTTTTGCAAGGTGATGGGGGTTTTGGTGAGTGTTTCGTGTGGGTTGAAAGGTTTTATCTTTTTTTCCCCTGGCCAGACTTGCTGAGAGATGCTCTTCATCCGCAGATATCGAGTTGATGTGGGTGATAAGACTCTGAAGATTTGCTGGTTTTTTGAAGCGGACAAAGGAGAACCTTCTGCCAAGCTTTGAAAGCTTAGTGGGTATGTAGACGTCAAGGATGTCCCCGAACTTGGCAAGTATAAGGTGTAGGTCCATGGGGGTCCATCTTAGGGGAATATTTTCGACATAAAGGTTCAGTATTTCATTGTTATCAAAGGAGTTCTGGATGTGTTTTCGCGACCACCTAGAGAAGTGGTTTTGTGATGGGTTTTGGTTGTTAGGTTGTTGGTTGACAGTGCATGGGTATGGAGGAGGGATGGGAAGGGGGGCTTGGTTTAGGCGGTTGTGTAGGCGACTGAAGTTGGTGGATGGTGGGTTTGGGCGGTTTATGTAGGGGTAGCCAAGGTTGAGGTGGGGTGTTGGGAGGAGAGGTGGTGGGTTACGGTGGTTGATAGCGGTTCGGTGTGCAAAAGGAGTAGGGGTCATAGGGGAGGACGGGAAGGGGAGGTTAGGAAACATGGTTCTTATGTAGTTGAGGAAGCTAAAGAGAGACTTGGGCTCCAAGAACTTTTGAGGTCCTTAGTCCGCAAGAAAAATATAGATTTTGAGGCTCAAACCCGGGCGTAGAGTAAAACAATGCACAACTTTCTACCAAGACACCAAAAAAAAATTTCATGTAAGTCCTTATTGTCATATATATTTGGTCCACCTTGATTTTTTTTTTCATCCGAGTCCTTATTAGTACAAAAAAAAACCTCCTAAAAATTACGTCTAGCTTCGCAACTACCATTAAGACAATTGTCATGACTTTGTGGTCAATCTGGAAACGCCCCATTGATCTTATATATACTGGTAAAACTTTTTTTGATCTTCGTGGTACTAGTATCTACCTTCAGGCTTGCAGGATTACACATGATGTAGAGTCCGATCATAGCACTCAAGAGACACTATCTACAACCTCTTCTTTTTTACACATCGTTCCTGGTTGGTTTCCATTACCTCTGATGTTATAAAACTCAATATAGATGCATCACGAACCAGGGAATATATTGGGATGGGTGTCATTGCTCAGGACTCATGTGGCTCTATTGTGTTTTGCGCCCTTAATTAATAAACTTGATGCTCTCTTCCCTCCATTTGAACTGCTAGGAGGAATATTTGCATTTGAACAGGCTACTGTTAGTCTTCGTGATATCCAATGGGGATCTGATTGCCTTAAACTTATTCATGGGAGCATTTCCACAATTTCCTTTAATCCTACTCGTATTATATTAATTTCTTAACTTATTAGATTTGCGGTCTTGCTCTCATATCAAACGTCTTTCCACTGGGGCAGGGCATGTGTTTGCCAAACTTGGAATTTCTAATAGCTTTTGTTTATGGGAAGTAAGTATGCCATCTCTCCATCTCTACTCTTGTAGGCAATGACGCTTTGCTTTGGCTCTGAATACATTATCATATCCATTCTGAAAAACAAAGTCTTTCACGTGGAGATAGGAAATTCGTGTGAGCAATGCATCAACATATGGCTTGAGGACAAAACTTGTTAATATATATTTGTCAATCGAACAAAAATTTGTGGAGGTGTGGATATTAAAGAAATCAGTGATAGGGTTATGTTTTTAGCCTTTATCTCATAATTACAAATCAAAGAGCATGTGAAGGAGCCACTAATCTTTCTCTACAAAATTTCAAAAATCGGAATCAACTTTCTTTTCTTCTTTTTGTCTTTTTGCCTTTTGTTTTCAACATTTATCAGACTAATTTGGTTTTATTTTATGGATCTAACAGATTTTTTTATTTTTACTTTTTTCAACCAACATAAAAAAAACGCATAGTGGTGTCACCAACGCTTTTTTTAGCCCAGGTCCCGGTCACTACTGCTGGTTACATCTTAATACTAAACCCTTCTCATAGAAGAGACCGCCCACCAGGATATCGGTGGAGACCTTCACCCGCCTAGGCATCACTGTTCTGAGAGTTTCGTGGGCTCAACGGCGAACACCTTAATGCAAGATAAAGATAAATCTCATTTACGATCGTAAGATAAATCTCATTTGCATTACTATTATCATCATAACGTTGATTTTGTAGGTCCAAAGTGGCTAAGAGGAGGGGTAAAATAGCCCTTTTTCGCTTAATCACCGATTTAGTGTCACTAATGCCAAATCGACTTTGTATCTAAATCTGGGAAATTATGAACACACTAAAGCACAAATTTCTAACCTTCACTTATCTTGGTTTTCACGGGATCAACAAATAACCTATAGTACAAGGTTTTACCTAGGGTAACCTCTAACCTCTCATACCCACAAAGGTAAACCAAGCTTTGCTCTTAGTTCCCCAGTAAGATATCCCCTATCCTACCTCACTCAATTGGTTTCTTCATAGGTTAAACCAACAAAGCCTATCTCTCACAAGTTTTTCTAAGGTGCAACTTGCAAACCTCTCTCAAAAGCTAATCGTAGCGTAGCTTATCACTAATCAGCACAAAGCACTCATAATCTTGTCTAAGATATAACCCTCTCCCAAGATATCTTCATGAGTGACTCACTCAAGAGATTTACAAGTAATACACAAGGAAGGATCTTTGAACACTCTCAAGCTTAGGAGGAGAGCTACTGCTAATTTCTCACTTCTTTCTCTATTGGCAGCTCTGTTGTTCTTCACGGAGTCATCAACCTTTTATAGAGACACAATAAGATAGGCCTTTCCAAGAAATTCAAACGGTTGTGTGTGTCACTCTCAGCAGACAGCTGTTTTGTTTTGACTGAGACCAGAGTGGCAACGTTCAAATCTCCCTATGGTCGCTTTTATGCTTTGGTCTGAATCTTGCCATTCATCTGACAGGTTTGCCCATGTTTAGCCAAGTCCTAGGTTGGACCCAAAAGATTGATTCCATCTGATTTAGGGATCCGTTGTGATGTCTTTAATCAGGATGGTCAGACTACAAAAATGATAAAGTACTAGGTTCTTTTGACTTCTTAGTAGTAGGTTAGATTGACACAAAGATCAAGGAAAGCCAACTTTCATCAATCTCTTGTCACTGTCTGCTACCTCGAGATTTGGCATCGTTGGCGCCAGATCATAAATGTATCCGTTTTCCAGAAACTGGTCTGCACGTACTTAGCAGACTCTTAAGTTTGATACTCCTAGGTTGGACTGAATCAACATCAGCTGTTATGGAAGCTTTCCAGATCTTTAAACACGTTCCGATAGATTCAACATAAGCTATGTACTGGGTTTATAGAGTTAGGGAGCATCTTCAACAAGTGGTCCCAAAATGCAAGATGATCTGAAACACCCCGACCCAAATTTACCCAGCAAACAGTAATTACCAAACAACAGTGCCAACACGTGGCACAAATAGTAAATACAATAGAAAACCGGCCCAATGACTCAATGAAACAACATATCATCCGACCTCTGGGGTCTCAATAACAATAACACAGCGGAAGCATTTATAAACTCAATGACAATATATGCAAAGCTCGTTGCAAACTAATGGATCCTAGTACTGTCAGAGGGTACACTACAACCGCCGAAATGCAATCCTGATCTAACCTGCAAGGACTGTATGAGTGGTGAGACCAACCACTGTCTCACCGATAAACAAATAAACCGCAGTATACAAGCAACCGCAAATACACCAAAGCCAACTCAGAAATAATAAAAACACAGCATGCACAATCATAGCATCGGTATCAATAACTTACCTGAACTCACTATACGTCAGACCTCTCACGGCTATGCTAGTCTTATAAACACACTGACTATTGTCGATAGACTTACCAATTTTTTTATTAGGGACCCTATCACGTAATAAGCATTGGTCGTGCCTGGTAGCCAGGTTTGCTAACCCTAGGGTACTCCCCGTTAATCCATAAATATCTCAAATCACAAAGTATCACAATAACCGAGTCCCGCAGTCCTCGGCGGAATTCTCGCAGTCCTTCCTACAACAAATCAACTGAGTCCCGCAGTCCTTGCTATCAAATCACAAATCACAAGGCGACTACCATCTGGCCGTACCAATACCTGTCACGTGACAACCTAGACGTCTAGATGTTATTACCACTGTTTATTATTCTTTCTTGTTCCACTGTCCAATAGTAACTCTTCATACTCACTTTTCGAGCAGGCTCTCAGCCTCGTAGCTCCTTTGGGAATCCAATCACAATGTCACAATATCGGGTCACTGCCACTAATCGACCAAATATCTCATATCCCGCACGTATGTCACAATATTCATATCAATATCACAAAGTTCAACAAGCAGTCCACAACAATCATTAAGCATATAATAACGATCATGACAACAAACCATCATCTAGTAGATAACAACAATCTTAATAAATATCTAAACATAATAAACACATAATTTAATAATTAAACAGACAACCAGGGTATCACGGGCAGCAAACCGAAGTGTATAAGTTTATATCCTCACCTGATACTCCAGAGAAGTGATATCCGGTTAAGCCTCGATATCCCTATATTATAACAACAGAAATCACCTACAATGCACAAACAAGGATGATCATGCATGATGCCGGTCATAGTATTTATTACACGACTTGTCCTATTCCGTATCCATTTTTTTATTATTTCCATAATTTTCTTATGAAATCAATCTTTCCAATTACTTAGAATTGAACCGGTTATATGTCCTCAACCGATATACTAATCATACTTAATTTTTAAATTAAAACTAAACTCGAGCATTCAAGCCGATATTCCGGCCCATTAGTCGCTCGTGATATATAAATCCGGACCTTTTATTATTATTAGCCTAAGTAGAACGTAGATTAAATAAAACCGAGAAAATAAACACAACGGGCCTTCTTAATAGCCCACTCGAAAAATTTAATAAAACATAAAGTTAAGCATAAATAAAATCATAATTTAGTATTTGTTTTATAAAATTAAATTATCCGGTTAATTAAAGCCGTTTTAAAGTCCGAATCCGTTAATATAGTTTGGGGTCCGTTAATGGGTCATGGGTAGTCCATAGGGTCCTATAATTACCCCAAATCCATTTCCGGGTTCACCGGAAAAAACCAAGACTTCGCGGGAAAAATCCTGAGGCACTAGATTCTTGCCGGATTCCAGCCAGTACTGTTCAGGCAAGTCCAAATGTTCTACTATTACTGTTCACAACAGTCCATATGCTACTGTTCATCACCATCCAAAACACCCATACTAGCTCCATCTCACCCACTGTAACGCCCAGATCCACACCCCTTTCAATAAACCGATAGCCACAACCAATAAACACCAAAACAACAACAATCAAGGCCTGATTAGTCCAATTCGACATGAAACCCAATTAAGGAAAGAAAGGAACTGTGAAATAGAGAAGGAGTCGTCGTCGGGTCATACCCACCCGAATACAAGGTTGGCAGCGGCAGATCGGGAAGAGGAGAGGACGAATCCTCCGCGTCCGGCGGTGGCTTGGCTCAGCTTCTTTAGTTGGAGGACAAGTAGGTACTGGAACGGGGAAGTGGTGGCATGGCAAGGCGGCACGGGAAGGAGACGTTGCAGCTGCTGGTGTGCGACTCGGTGACTGCAGCTGGGCGGCGCGGCGAGCAAGCGATCAGAGGAAGGCAACGAGCAGGCACGAATTGTTGCTGTCTTGGCTCGGCGTCGTAGTCGGGTGAATGGCTGAGCGAGGCGGCAAGGGGCGGCGCGGTAAAGAGGAGGAGAACAGGCGGCGGCAGTCGCACTTGCTGGTGTAGGCGCGGTGGTGGTGCTCGCGGTGGGTACCGGTTGTGGGGAAGAAGATGGTGGGGGTGGAGTGGGTGGTGTTTGTTTTGTTTGTTTTTATATATATAAAAAGTAAAGGTTAATGAAGGTAAGAAGTTGGATTTGGCTGGTTAAAAGGCCTAAGCAGGAGGTGGCAAAGAAGCATGAGGTGTTGCCACCAAGCTGCTGGGTAAGCAGGAGGGTAAGCAGGAGGTGTCGCCACTAAGGTTGCTGGGCTGCAAGTGGCTGCTTAGTCACCTGCTTGCCCATGCAACAAAAGGGAAGCAAGCACCTCAAGCCCCTCATACTGCTGCCCAAATTCGTGGTGATCAGGAGGGCTTAGAGAATCTTGAAAGCTGAAGAGATTAAGAAGAACAAGGACTGGAAAGGTTAGTGGTGGCAGAATTCTGAGGGTCTGGTGCGGAATTGGCCTTTCCATGGCCATAATTGACTTGTCCAGTGCAAGTAATTGGCACCATATTAGCCTATTGACCTTGCAGGTGCACAGTTGGTTGTGAGGGAAACCAATTGGCCCGCGCAAGGAATTCTAGTGGTTAAGGGGGAGATTCTAGTGGTTAAGGGGGAAAAGACAACAGTAAACATATGAAGCATACATTTTGTGCACTTGGTGCACCAATTGGCACCCTCTAGGCCAACCGGGCACTCCTTGGTGCACCAACGCTCATATAGCCTGCCATTAGTTTGCCCCTTAACCATTAGAATTCCTTGCTCGGGCCAATTGGTTTCCCTCACAACCAACTATGCACCTACAAGTCAATAGGCTGCCATGTTGCCAATTACTTGCACTGGACAAGTCAATTGTGGCCATGGAAAGGCCAATTCCGCACCAGACCCTCGGAATTCTGCCACCACTAACCTTTCCAGTCCTTGTTCTTCTTAATCTCTTCTGCCTTCAAGATTCTCTAAGCCCTCCTGATCACCACGAATTTGGGCAGTAGTATGAGGGGCTTGAGGTGCTTGCATCCTTTTTGTTGCATGGGCAAGCAGGGCTTGTACGTACCAGAGAATTATTGGGCACTTGAATAACTCTTGTACGCCAAATAACAGGTTGGGGGGCCTTGCGGAGGGTACTGCCCGCTTGGTTCCAAAAGCAGGTACAAACAATGGCTACTAGGGGCTGTGAAGTTAGGCAGCAAGTCATGAGCACTTCCCATAACTCGGAATGCCTCGTATTGGGGACTGTTGGTTAAGAATCGGTACAAACACTGCTGCCCGAATACATAGTCGCCATAGAGCATTGTTTCCCCTACCAATTGGGTGTTGGAATCAGGGAAGCTATGGAATTTACTTGGTGATGCTTATGTTCAGCATTGCATGCATTATGAGCATTCCATGCATGATTTCCTTTCTTACTGAGTTATAAACTCACCCCCTTCTTGTAACTTTACTTTCAGGTTTGGGAGAGAGGAATAAGCCAGTGTGGGAGGACCCGGACAGGAGGGATCCTTAGAGATGGGTATTAAGTAAACCTTGACTAGGTTCTACATTTGTGTATAAATAAACCAAACTGATGTAGGCTTGTTGGACAGTGCCCTTGTTGCATGGTTTTGTAACTTATGTTGGTTATGTTGTGTACAAACTGTTAATACTGAAGGCTGCCACTTATGTATGATAGTGTACGAATAAAAGTTTGCAACCTGCGGTTTACACTACTGTGTGTTTGTTAAGACCTAACTATGTGGCCGAAGTTTTTAACTTCTGTCGTACCATTGAGGCCTGAGGGTGCCTCAGTGGCACGCTAGTTGCTCTAAGCACCTGGCCGGTTACGCTTATGGGGGCGTGACAGCGCCATCTTCGACCATACAATGCTTTGTATGGTGCCATGCCAACGCTGGACTGATAACTCTTATTATAAGCAAACTCCACAAGTGACAAGTACTTGTTCCAGCTACCTCTATAACTTTGAACACTAGCCCTCAACATATCTTCTAAAATTTGGATTACACATTCACTCTGGCCATCAGTTTGTGGATGAAGTGGGTGTAAGAAAACTGTTAGGCCCAGAAATTGTGGAGTTAACTGCGGAAAAAGTAAAGGTGGCGCGGGACATTCTTGTTGCGGCACAAAGTAGGCAGAAATCTTAAGCGGATAATCGGAGACGGGACTTGGAATTTTCTGTTGGTGATATGGTCTTCTTGAAAGTCTCACCGACTAAGGGTGTGATGCGTTTTGGTGAAAAGGGGAAACTGAGTCCCCAATTTTTGGGACCCTTTGAGGTACTGTAGAGGATTGGCTCGGTAGCATATCAACTTGTGTTGCCACCGAACATGTCTCAAATCCATCCAGTATTTCATGTGTCGATGCTACGTAAGTATGTATCAGACCCTTCACACATATTGGCACCGCAAGGTGTACTGTTGGGGGAAGAACTGACCTACAAGGCTCAACCTGTGAAGTTTATAGACACCCAAGTACGCATGATGTGCAATAAGGAGGTGACCTCAGTTAAAGTTGAATGGGAAGATCCCACAAGAAGAGAGGTAACTTGGGAATCCGAGAAGGAGATGTTAGACAAATATCCGCATTTATCCTCAGGTAAAATTTACGGATGAATTTCTTGTAAGGGGGAGGTGATGTGAGGCCCTGTGTACAATGGGAGTCTTGAAAAATAATTTACTTGATGGTGAGAGCTTGGTCTGGACTGAGTGTGTGTGATAGGAGCACAATTGTGTTGTTTGTGTGCAATTGGCACGTTATGGTGCCAATGGCATGCCAAGAGCTGCTTCCTTTGCCCAAAAGGGTGCAGCCAATCAGGAGTTGCTAAGTGTGAGGTGGAGTTACTGAAGGTAAAGGTTAATGAAGGTAAGAAGTTGGATTTGGCTGGTTAAAAGGAATAAGCAGGAGGTGGAAAAGAAGCATGAGGTGTTGCCACCAAGCTGCTGGGTAAGCAGGAGGTGTCGCCACTAAGGTTGCTGGGCTTGCAAGTGGCTGCTTAGTCACCTGCTTGCCCATGCAATAAAAGGGAAGCAAGCACCTCAAGCCCCTCATACTGCTGCCCAAATTCGTGGTGATTAGGAGGGCTTCGAGAATCTTCAAGGCTGAAGAGATTAAGTAGAACAAGGACTGGAAAGGTTAGTGATGGCAGAATTCTGAGGGTCTGGTGCGGAATTGGCCTTTCCATGGCCATAATTGACTTGTCCAGTGCAAGTAATTGGCACCATATTAGCCCGCTTGGTTCCAAAAGCAGGTACAAACAATGGCTACTAGGGGCTGTGAAGTTAGGCAGCAAGTCATGAGCACTTACCATGACTCAGAATGCCTCGTATTGGGGGCTGTTGGTTAAGAATCGGTACAAACACTGCTGCCCGATTACATAGTCGCCTTAGAGCATTGTTTCCCATACCAATGGGGTGTTGGAGCAGGGAAGCTATGGAATTTACTTGATGATGCTCATATTCAGCATTGCATGCATTATGAGCATTCCATGCATGATTTCCTTTCTTACTGAGTTGTAAACTCACCCCCTTCCCATAACTTTACTTTCAGGTTTGGGAGAGAGGAATAAGCCAGTGTGGGAGGACCCGGACAGGAGGGATCCTTAGAGATGGGTATTAAGCAAACCTTGACTAGGTTCTACTTTTGTGTATAAATAAACCAAACTAATGTAGGCTTGTTTGACAGTGCCCTTGTTACATAGTTTTGTAACTTATGTTGGTTATGTTGTGTGCAAACTGTTAATACTGAAGGCTGCCACTTGTGTATGACAGTGTACGAATAAAAGTTTGCAACCTGTGGTTTACACTACTGTGTGTTTGTTAAGACCTAACTATGTGGTCGAAGTCTTTAACTTCTGCCGTATTGTTGTAAAGGCCTGAGGGTGCTTCAGTGGCATGCTAGTTGCTCTAGGCACCTGGCCGGTTACGCTTGTGGGGGCATGACAGCTGATGCGATACCCCGGGTACACCTAGGTACCTTGGGGGATACTTGTTTGATGAGAGCCGGGTGTTACTTGTCCTTCGAGGGCATTCATGTTAGTCGGATCGTGTATTCGGTATCTTGTGCGTGATGCTCACATTTCAAGTGTACTTGATACTATGGGTTTTAGATTGGTAGCAGGTGCTAGTAGTGGATTAAGGACAATGGTGCGCATTGGTTTGGCCAAACGTGCACAAATGGGTTCGTGGTGACCGGATGGCACGGTTGACCTATTTAGGGGATACCGAGTGCTCAACTTTATTAATCAGTCGATAAAGTGATGGATTATGTTAGGAATATATTATTTAGGTGCAATTGGAGCATTGGACGCGCAATAGCCCAAATGAGATACCCGTTGGCTTGGGTTGGCACAAATGGTGCACAGTCGGTGCACAATTGGGCTCGATGAGGGTAAATACATAATTGGCCAAACCGACCAATCAGAATGAGACGTGTGGCTTGGGAATAAGCTGCTGGTGGTTTGGGTGTGCAAGCTAGCAGGTTGGTTGTCACAAACTATTTGGATGGGAAACATGCATGAGGTGGCACCAACTTGGTACAAGTGGCACCAAGTTGGCAAAAGTGGCAAGTAGGTGCTTAGTCACCTACTTACCATCACTTAAGGGGTGAAACCAGGCACCTCTCACTCATTCTGATCAAAACTAAATCGTGATAGGTGTGACGGAGAGAGAGAAAGAGAGAAAAGAGGGGAAAGGAGGAGAGGTGAGCCTAGGGGTTCTGCTCTCGGCCAGACAGACCCCTGGCCACTAAAATGAGGATTCCAGCCAAACCACCGGTTGGAATTGAGTGAAACTAAAGCCTATGGTTAGCTAACATCCCTAGCTTTCATATTCCACCTAGCTTGTGGGATTTGGATCAGAACTGGTCGAGTTATGCTCTCTCAAAGAGGACTAGTCTGCATCAGTCTTGCTGCTTGACCCAGTCTTGGTTTTGATGGCATATCTACAGCTAAAGACCTCGGATTGGGTTGTTCTTGGTGGTTTTGGAAACATAAGAGGCAGCTCTACAAATCTTATGTTGAATCCTAAAGATGGTTCAGCCTGTAGAGGGCTTATATTTCATGGTGAACCTTCTATTAGTGCAGGGCAGTTTCTGCCGGGGTTAGTGTAAGAATGGTATGTTGAGGTTGAGTTGTGCTTTACATACTATAGTTGCTGTGATTGAGTTATAATATGTATTTATATATGTTTATCAGGGCTCTATGATCCCAGGATGCCCAAGAGCTCCAAAGGGAAGGAATGATTGGTACGGTTGTGCCAAATTGCTAGGTAAGTAGATGACGCGTACTTGTGATAGTTGCTAATGTGTGCTTGCTGGGCAGATGGCCCAATTGCTTGGTTTGCTTGCTGTTGGAACCTATGGTGCATTCTGTATTGGTTATTTGCCTATGGCTGGCTTGCTGGTTGTGCCCAAGGGGCTGTGCATCGTTTGTATTTGCATCATTGCATTCATGGAGATCGTTGGCCAATGGATCATGTGGGTAGTGCAAGCGGGGCTTGTACGTACCGTGAGATTGGTGGGCACTTGTGATGTGCGCCACATGACAGGTTATGGAACCTTGCGGAGGATATTTCCCACTTGGTATTATTGACAAGTTGGGTCATTGCGGTGTGGGATCCGCTTGGCCAAAGGGTGGTGCTACGAAGGGCGCTGTGTGTGCCTCGGTAGCAAGCCATATGCAAATTGTGGGCTAATTCGCTAATGCCTCGTACGCGGGGCTGTGGGATCCGGTTGTGCATGTGTGCAGGGCTGCCAAGACATGCAAGTAGGCCCAGAGTACATCACTTGGCTTACCCGTGGGCCTGATCATGGAGGACCGGATACCTTGCTGATTGGTGACACGTTTGCTATGCATTGCATGCTTTGGGTGGTTATTGCTTGTGTGCACATTTGCTTACGGAGTTTTAAACTCACCCCCCCCCCCTTTCTCCTCTTGTCTTGCAGGTGTGAGATTGAGTGTACGGGCAGTAGATCGATGGGTATAGCCGGGATGGTCATTTAATTAGTTGTTAAATTCTAATTATTTGCTAAAGAGGTTATAACTTGGATTATAGGGGTAGTGCCCCTTGTAGCAAGAATTTTATAACATTAGTGGATATGGCTTAATAAGAGAGTTTGAAACAATTGGTATCCTTGATGCCTTTGCTTACATAGTAGTTTTGCTTGTGTTTACGTTGCGCTCGTGTTTTGGTTAGTAACCCGTTAGGCAAATGCGATTAGCTTCTATGTGTTTGAGTATAGGCCTTGGGGTACCTTGTGGCAAGCCATGGTGCACACGGTGCTTGGCCGGTCATGCTTAGGTGGGGGCGTGACAGATATGGTAGCGGAGCATTGGTATAGAATTTTGCTAAAGGAGCATAGGCTATTGAGTCTTGGCTAGTACCCATCGAGTTAGAGGTTGGGGGTTTGGTGAGAGACTTGTGTCTTATGTGTGTTCTTTGTGCTTCATATGTTGTTGTATTTATGTGTTTGCTTGATATGCAGATCGGCATCTTGAGGGCAAGTTGTGTGGGTATGAAATGGTTGAGAATGTTGTACCAAAGGGAGTAAGAAATGGTGTAGTGGGTTTGGAAATGTGTAAGCATAATGGATAGAATTACGGAACTTGATGATGGGAACGGTATGAGGGAAATGGTTGTGATTGTTGAGTTTGGTTTACAACTTGTAGTAAAGGATTCATGATGTTGATATCAGAATTTTAAGTGTTACAAGTAGTAACATTTGGAGGGAAAGTTTATAAATGGTCTGGGCGAATACCACATGTGAGGGTATTAGAGTTGGTTGGGTTATTTGGAGGTTGTTTGTGGACTACTAAGTTCTCATGAAGTATGATGATGGACTTGGCCATGTGCATGAAGTGTTACTTCTTTTGTGAGGTATAAGCGGAGTAGCGCTGCGGAAGCATGGTTAGCTTAATTGGGATGTAATTGGCACGCTACAGTGCTGTTGGTGCACAGTTGGCACACTGCAGTGTTGTTGGTGCCCAGTTGGTGCGCTGCTGAGTTGATTGATGTGCCAATTGGTGCAATTGGTGTGCTGGTGCATGCAATGGTGTGTATCGGTATGGCAGTAGTGAACCTTGTCGCTTAGTTGGGGCAATTGCTCCCATTGGCCGATTTTAGCGCCAGTGCCTGCACTAATGTGCAGTTAGCGCATTTTGATGGGATAATTGGCTTTCATGGCCAATTGGCACAGTTGTGTACGGGTAGTGCACCCATAATGAGGTGAACAAGAAATAGATGGTATTAGTGATAAGAGAATGATTATGTGGATTCTAATAGCCGACTAAGTGATGTGTCGTGTGAAAGAGTTATGTTGGGAACTTGTATGGTTACATTTGGATGGCTAGCAGTACATTGCACAGTTTTGTTTACTTTTACTATGTGGCCACAATTTACAATGTTTTCATAATGTTTTGAAAGAAATATGCAAGTACTGCTTAGCCTAACCATTTGTACCGTGGTAAGGAGTGATAGGTAGTTGATAGAATTAGAATCTATAAGATTCCGATTGAGTCGTTAAGGTATGTGAAGTGGGACAACAAGTTATGTGAGAAATTATCATAATAATATATAAGGACTGTACATTGTAAGTATCAAGCATGGAAGACAATAAGGAGTTGGGGTTGAACTCGAGAATGAATTTCGAGGCAATGGATAAGAGATACATTTGAATAAGTTAAGAGTTGAGTAGTACAATTGAGATACATTAGAAGTAATAAGGAATAATAGAATAGTATATGAGCATATTCAGGAAGATGATTGTGAGTTATATAAACGGGTTGACATTATCTATAAAGATAGAGAAATTTCTGAATTTTGCGGACGAAATTCTTGAAGGAGGGGATGATGTGATACCCCGGGTACACCTAGGTACCTAAGGGGATACTTGTTTGATGAGAGCCGGGTGTTACTTGTCCTTCGAGGACATTCTTGTTAGTTGGATCGTGTATTCGGTATCTTGTGCGTGATGCTCACATTTCATGTGTACATGATACTATGGGTTTTGGATTGGTAACACGTGCTAGTAGTGGATTGAGGACAATGGTGCGCATTGGCTTGGCCTAACGTGCACAAATGGGTTCGTGGTGACCGGATAGCACAGTTGACCTATTTAGGGGATACCGAGTGCTCGACTTTATTAAAGTGATGGATTATGTTAGGAATATATTATTTAGGTGCAATTAGTGCATTGGAGGCACAATAACCCAAATGAGATACCCGTTCGCTTGGGTTGGCACAAATGGTGCACAACGGGGCACCGGGGTGCCCGTCGGTGCACAATTGGGCTCGATGAGGGTAAATACGTATTTGGCCAAACCGACCAATCATAATGAGTCGTATGGCTCTGGAATAAGCTGCTGGTAGTTTGGGTGTGCAAGCTAGCAGGTTGGTTGCCACAAACTAATTGGATGGGAAACAAGCATGAGGTGGCACCAACTTGGTGCAAGTGGCACCAAGTTGGCAAAAGTGGCAAGTAGGTGCTTAGTCACCTACTTACCATCACTTAAGGGGTGAAACCAGGCACCTCTCAATCATTCTGATCGGAACTAAATTGTGATAGGTGTGAGGGAGAGAGAGAAAGAGAGAAAAGAGGGGAAAGGAGGAGAGGTGAGCCTAGGGGTTCTGCTCTCGGCCAGACAGACCCCTGGCCACTAAAATGAGGATTCCAGCCAAACCACCAGTTGGAATTGAGTGAAACCAAAGCCTATGGTTAGCTAACATCCCTAGCTTTCATATGCCACCGAGTTTGTAGGATTTGGATTAGAACTGGGCAAGTTATGCTCTCTCAAAAATGGAAACAAAAATGGAAGGGGAATTACTATACTGGGTGTAGAGGATGAGCAGACGAAACTTGTTTCGGTAACTGATGTTTTGGTGTGTTTCAATTTGCAGGATAGCATGATTGTTGTTTTTTTGTTTATAACCAGAGAGAAAGAAGTGGATTACGGAAAAAAGTTGTCTGTCAATTAGCAAATAATTGAGTTGAATAATTGAGGGTTACTGTGTGCATGATTGCAGAAAAATCTGAGCCAGCAAAAGACCTACTTGCCCTTCCAGCTTCTCTTGGATTCCAAATTATCCCAGGGGTATAATCGTCTTTCTAAAATTCCGTCCCGGTTCGAAAATATGACTTAGGCTCGGAGAATCCAATTAATTCTTCTGAGAATTTTGCAAGTCCCGGAATTGCAAATCGAGGCTCGGTAAGCTGTATAAAATTCCCGGTAACCCGAGATAATTCTTGGAATTAATTTTTCGAGGCTCGGTGGAGAATACTTTAGAGCATCCGTATTACCGAAGATCGGATTCGAAGTTCGGCTATTTCTTGGTAAAATTCTCGGATAGTTCTTGTTTAACAACGGTAAAACTTTATTATCCACTGTAAAAGTCAAACGACTCGGTAAAATTTACAAAAAATTTACCCGGGTCGTTACATGATCAGCACATGCTGGACAGACACCTAGGTTTGATGATCCTAAGTTTTTCAGATTTAAATTTATCCGTTGTGAAACTTGCCCAGAACACTAAACAAACATTTTCTGAATTGAATCAAGCTAGGTTTCAGTTTTATAGATCATGGGAGCTTCTCTAATAATTGCCTCAAAGTTGTAAGATAATCAATGTGGTCTATGGTCCATGAAAGTGACATCTCAATTGTGACTAAATACTACTCATATAATAAATAAAATAGAAATTAATTTTAGGAAATAATGACATATAAAGTAGGCAAGTATCGGAAGAGAGCATAAAAGTTATTCATCCTTATAAATTAAATTTCTTTTGTTGCAAAAATAATATTGGATTGCTTTACATATTAAAGTAAAAGGATCTACAAGTACAAAAACGAAGATAGAGAATTAATGTAACAGCCCGGATAAAAATTTTGGATTTTTACCGGACTGTAAAAGTCTATTTACCGTGATTTACTGTTGAATTAATCTTGCCCGTTTCCTTGCCGGGTCGCGCCCTTCCTGGGTTGGATCCGGGTTGGGTTTGATTTATTTTTTCTAATATATATATATATATATAAATTTGCTTATATAACTAATTTCTGTTAATTAATTTCTGGAAAAAAAAGTAAATATCATTTTGGAAAATTACATGCAATATTCTGGGTTGGGTTTAGAAAAATATATATATACTTTGATTCTTCAATTAAGATAATTATGTTTTGTTTGTAAATTAATATTATGGTTAGATTGGAAAATATATATATATATATATATATATACTTTAGAATTAATTTCTGGAAATTAAATATATGTATTATTCTCTCTGGAAAATTGTGTTTGTCGAAATTATATATATATGTACTTTGGAAATTAAAAGTAATTATATTTTGTGTTGGAAAATATTATTACTATATATATTTAGAAAAAGATAAATACTATATAAATATTTTCTGAAAATTATAAATACGTTGTTATTTTCCAGAAAAATTATGGTAATTACTATTTTGGAAGATTATAATTATTTTATGAAAATATTTTGAAAGAGTTTTAATTTAAGTATGGTACCGAAATTATATTCGGAAATACGTACGGTAAATATTTTCGGTAAAAGATAATAAATAAAAGATGCGTAATCGGGATGGGTTACTACGCAGTTTGGCATCATGGTATACAGAATATGTGCATTTATGTGTATATATGGTTTTGTGGTATAGGTTCGGATATCGGGTAGTTTGCAAAGAGGAGCCGGCGTCGGACCCGACATCATTGTTTCCGGAGTTGAGTAATCGGCCAAGGTGAGGATGGATTTCCTTCAATATGTGCCTATATTACTCGGTTATTATGTTTTGATGATTGTGCATTGTTGATTGTTGCTGTTGCTGTGTTTTGGTTCGGGATGTTTATCCCATGTTGGTTTTTGGGATGTTTATCCCAGTATTGTGATTGGTTTTTAAACATTTATTTGAGTCGTTTTGGCACTAAATAAAATGGAATAATTAATGAATTGTGACAAGGATGTCGATCCTTAAGTTTGGATAGGGATGTCTATCCCGGTATCCTGATTAGGGATGTCGATCCCTGTGATTTGATTTTGACGACGATAATATAATTGTCACGTGATAGGTAGCAGTACGACTCGATGGTTTAAGACTGTTTCGTGGTGGCCGTGACCTGGGTTACTTGATAAGCATGTCTATGCTTGGGATGTCTATCCCTGGGATGTCTATCCCGTGATTATTTTTGGGATGTCTATCCCTGGGTTCGTATTTTTGGGATGTCGATCCCTGGGTTCTCTGAATTTGGTCTGGCACCCGGAATGTGTTGATAACCAGGTTTGACCCCTAGCTTATCCGTGACGGGGCCCGGAAAGATAAAATTGGAAAATTTGATTTTCATTTGAGTCTTTTGGGTCGAGTCTTTTGGTTGGGCTGTTTAGCTTGTGTTTTTGACTTGAGTAATTTTTAGTGTCCATATTGATCGTCTTTCCATTGTCGTGAGCACTTCGGACTCACCCCTCACCTGCGGGCTTTCATCCCGTAGGATGAGTTACTTTTGGTACAGGGTTGGTGCATTCCTGACAAGCTGCGACGTTATCCCTTGGACAGGGCTTGGATCCATAGTTTGCATGTGTCGCATACAGTGTTAGTGAGTTATTTAAGTCTTCCGCTGTGCAATGTTTTCGCTATTATTGGGCCATTAGGCCGGATTTGTTACTTATGTTGTTTTATTATTTTGGGCCGTTGGGCCGAGTTATTGTTGTATACACTGTATGCCGGGTCTTGTTTTGGTTGGGTCTCAATTAATTGCTAATAAAATTTTATATAAAAAGAATTATGAAAAATATTTTTATATAGTACATTATACATAAATGATGAAATTATATAGAAAATAAGTTTATAAAATCTGGGTTTCTTAAATTAGTAATTAATGTTTAATTATGTAGAGAAAAACAAAGAAAGAAAAATAATATATAATTAATATTAAACTTTAGAAAATATCATTTCTCATGAAACATAACAACAAATTATTTGTATATGCTATTTGAAAAAATAAGAAAAATATTAAAAATTAAAATTGCTAACATAAACAAATTTGGAATTATAAACAAGTTTAAAATACATATAAAGGCAAAGATGTCTAGAAAAAATTTGTCTTGATATAAAAAATTAAAATTTCAGTTAAGTATTGAAGAATAATGAAGATGATGACAAACATATAATTAATTTTGAAAATTAATATTGATGAAAAAATAAAATTTATCAAAAAATTTATCAATCGATTTGTACTTTAGGTTAGATAATGATATTTAAATTAAAATTTATTTATTATTTTTCTTCATATTTATATAAAAAAAAAATCTAACTAAAAATATAACATTCAATGTTATTTCTTATTGTTTATATTCTACTTTAGTTATGTTTTCTTTCATTAATTTATAAACAAAATATATTATTAAACGAATAGTATTATCAATTTCAAAAAACATAGTAATTATACCGCTAATAATAATTTCAAAAAATATATTAATAGTTTGACGTCTGAAACGCCCCGATCCGTTTTTACCGTTATACACAGTAAATCCGTGGGACCACGTACTATTACAGAATCCTTGACAGATAAATATTACAAGCCAACAACAATAATACAACAACAGTACTTGTCCCGATAGAGAGACATTATTACAGCAAGCAACAGAAGTAGAGTGACAAATGCAAGCAGCGGAAGTCTTGATACAATACAACAATAGACAACATTGTGAAAATGATGCAACGCAGGATGGATCCGGGCCTGGCAGAGGGTGCGCCACAGCTTGCCTCAAACGTACCTGAACTACGCACAATTAAACTACATGACCGGGTCATGCAGGAGAGGGGTGAGTTCGAAGTACTCACCGGGTAAAATCCATAAGCAAATATACATATACAAGCAACCGTTAATATTCAAGTCACATCAACAACTAACTAAGGTTCTCACAAACCTTAAATAACACACACTTCGTGATTCTAGACACGCTATATCAATTTTATTATCAGGGCCCCTATCACTAGTTAAATGGTGGCCGTCGCCAGGTAGTCAAGCTAGCTAGCCCGTGGACCCCGCCCTGGTACCTCCACGTAATAACTGGCATAGACAGGGAGCAGACGCCAAGCACACTCTCCCCCAGCGCCTAAATAAAAATTAGTACAGACAGGGAGCAGACCCCAAGCACACTCTCCCCCAGCACCATAAAAATAAGACTACCATCAGGCTATTCCAACATTTAACCGTGACTTACTTGATGTCTAAGTGTTTTTAATTTTATTATTTTTTTTCCCTCAACTCGTTAATATACTTCTATTATCCGGTCATTATCTCATTATCCCGAGCAGGCTCACAGCCTCTCCGTTCGTCTGGATAATACAAACTTATTCCAAACTGTTATCCCATACTAGTACCCCTGGTACTCAACTCACATAGTTCTCACAGTCAACAACAACAGTAATAAACTTACTTATACCAACAATTTCAACATCATCAATAATATCAACAGCAACAATCATCAACTAAATTCATCACACAATAAGCCATTCACAGCCACAAAGAATTATACCAGCAAATATCACACATAGAAAACAAACAGCAACTTGATATCACGGGCAGTATATAAATATTTACTTATCCTCACCTTAGCCAATTTTTCTACTCCTGAAAGTCCTCGAAATGTCCCGGCTCTGGTTCCTCGGGATACTGCTCGTTATCAGCTCCTATATTAAATAAATAAATATGTACACATAACATGCACAACCATGATATGCAAATGATAACTAATACTGTAAGCCGTAAAATAAATCCTGACTCGTCTCGGCACTGCCTCGGGTTATTTTTCCATTATCATCATAATTCACTATTTATTTTCAAGTGTCAAAAATACCATACTTATACCCGGTTATTATTCCGGTACATACTTTGTTAATACCCTTTCCAAATTATTTTCATATAATTTAATTTATTTTCATATAATTTAATTACAATAATATAATTTCCTAGAGAAAATAGTTATACCTATACACATATATATATTTTTCTTTTTAAGACATATACATAGTTTATTCTTCTAAACTATTTACCTTAATTTTTTTCCAAAAGTCATAGTCCATATTTCAACATAATCTATCAAGGTATTTTTATTTGTTTATCCAGTTAATTCCCATATTATTATTATTTTTTTTCTAAATTCTATTTATATATATGTATTTATTTATTTATTAAAAGGACTGGGCCTGTGATTAGTTCTAGCCAGCCCAGACCCAAGGGATGACCATGTCCAGGGCTGACTGGCCAGCCCAAGCCAAGGCTTCAGGCCCATGATCTGAGCCCGAACCAAGACTTGGCCAAGCTCCTAATCCACACACGGCCCGAAGCACCCTAGCCCAGACTATGCCCTATCCAGAACCGGGTCAAACCCACTGTTGCCGGGTCGACCTGCTCGGTCAGGTGGGTTGTCTTCAACCCGCAGCTCACCTCGGTGTGGCGACGACGCGGCACGACGATGCAAGACGAGCGACGGCGGAGGTGAGGCACTGGCGAGGGAGGCGGCGACTGGTGGTGCTCGTCCACAGCAGCAAGGCAGCGGTGCGAGGAAGCGGGTGCTTCGTTAGGTGGCGGTCACGAGCGGCTTGTCTCTGACGGTGACGGTTGGCAACGACAGCGAGCAGGAAGGGAGAAGGAGATGGTGGCGACAGCGGCGCTGCGTGGAGATGCGTGCAGCGGTCACGTGTGGGTGGTGCAATGCCGTTTTGTTGTTTTTTTTTATTCTTTTTCTTTTCTGGTTGGTTTGCAGAGACAGGAAGAAATTGGTTCAAGTGTGTGTAGGCGCAAGAAGGCAGTATACTGGGTTTTCTTGTGCTTTGGAGGTGGAGAAGCTAATGGAAGTAAAACACGTAGGGTCACGAGCATCAGTCATATGCATAATAGGAAAAGGCGGCTGCATAATTCAATTATGCAGTCGTGTCCCGTCCGGACTAGAAAATAACCAATATACCCCCTTATATTTATTTCTGGTCCTTTAACTCGAGGATAAACCTGTCTTTTCTGAAGAATCCTAGACCCGAAAAATTCCAACTTGGTCCGTAAAATCCGCAGAAAAATCCCGAACGTGGGTGGGAGCTAGGTTTTAGAATCTGATGCCCGATTTACCATGAAATAATTACCAAAGATTATTTTATATGGTAAATTACTATACAAAGCATTTTACAGTCCCGATAAAAATATTAATTTTTACCCGGGCTGTTATAGTCTACCCCCGTCAAAAGAATTTCGTCCCCGAAATTCACTCCGGTCCGGTTAAAAGATGCGGATACTGGGATCGCAAGTGCTCCTCGACTTCCCATGTTGACTCGTTAGCGGAATGCTTACTCCACTTGACCTTTACCATGGGAATGGTGCAGTTCTGTAACTTTCGTACTTCCCGAGCAAGAATCTGACCCGGTACTTCTGTGTAGGTAAGATCTTCTGCCACTTCAACATCCACCGGGGCCACGGTATGACTAGGGTCTGATCGGTATCTCTTTAGCATGAAGACGTGAAACACGTCATGTATGCGTGAAAGCTCTTTAGGTAATGACAACCTGTAAGCCAAAGGTCCGATCCTCTCAACGATCTCATATGGCCCGATATACCATGGACTCAGCTTTCCTTTTTTTCTGAACCTGATCACACCTTTCCAGGGTGCAACTCTGAGAAAAACCTTCTCACCAACGTTATAATCCATCTCACGTCGGTGTTTGTCGGCATAGCTCTTTTGCCGATCCTGAGCAGCTCTCATGCACTGCTTCACTGTCTGAATCTTGTCAACTGTCTGTTTGACTAAATCAGGTCCAATGATCAGTCTCATATCTTCTTCATCCCAACATATCGGACTTCTACACTTCCTTCCATAGAGAGCCTCAAAAGGTGGCATATGTAAGTTCGGAAAGGCTAAGCTAGAGGGGGGGTGAATAGCTTTAGACCTAAAAACTGAAAATATTTGCAGGAAATAAAATGCGGAATTAAAAGAAGGACACAAGTGATTTTTATACTGGTTCACACACAACTAATTTGTGGCTAATCCAGTCCTTCAAGGTTCACTTGAAGAGTTCACTATCTACCGTTAAGCTTCCGGGTGCTTAACAAACCGTTTACAGCCTAGGAATTCTAATCACAAGAATCCTACACACTTGCTGGAAGATACCTCACTTCAAGACTTCTCTCAAGGAAAGAAAATCACTCTTCCTATGAGTAGCTACAAGGGAACAAACCTCCCTTTCAGTGTATGAACAACACTACAAAGATTACTCAAACAAAAGCTCTCTCAAGAGTGGGTATGAGTTACAATTAAGCATTAATAAGGCAACTCTCAATAATCTCAAAGGAATTGGCTCTTAAACTTGAATGAGTGTTTTGCAATGAATGATGAATGAATAGAGAGTTGATTAGCTTTAAAACATAGCTGAAAATGCTCAATATGTAGCTCTGAAAAGTCATGGAGCCGTTTGAAATCCACCCAAGAAAACAGCTTTAAACAAAGTATAGTGGATGCTGAAAAGTTGTCTGCTATAACGGCAAAACATCGATGTTTTCCCTTTAAACATCGATGTTGTAGCCTGCAATTTTAAATTATTGCTCCAACGGCTAGTAGAACATCGATGTTTGTCTGAGCAACATCGATGTTCTCAGATACAACATCGATGTTCTCAAATAAAACATCGATGTTTTTATGCTTCGCAAAAATATGATGAAAAAGGGGTTATGCAAGAACATCGATGTTTTATGGCTACTGCCAAAATTCATCTTGAATGACAATTGTCAGAACATCGATGTTGCCAATAGAACATCGATGTTTTTCCGCTTCTGCCAAATTTTGAAAAACCTTGAAGAAATCACAACATCGATGTTTCAATGACAACATCGATGTTTTGACCAACGGTCACAAGAACATCGATGTTTTATAATCCAACATCGATGTTTTAGAGCTACTGCCAATATTTGAAAAACTTGGAAAAAAACAGAACATCGATGTTTGTTGACAGAACATCGATGTTTTGGACTCAAAACATAACTTTATGTTTCAAAGCATGCTTATGAATTGTATGATTGAAATGTGTTTTGTTTGAGCCAATGTCTAAGAGAAGTTGAGTTGTTTACCCTTGTACATTTTGTGTTCCTAACTCATCTTTCTCTTCTTACTTGTAGCTTCAATTCTTGATCACATTGTTTGAGCTCTTGATCTTTGCTTGATTTCTTTTTGCTTCAAGGATGTCATCAATTGAACCAAGGCTTGTCATTATCAAAACCTGTAATGAATGAACCATGAAGACATGTGTTCTAACAATTTCCCCCTTTTTGATAATGACAAACATATAGAAGTATATGCCAAGTTTTATGAGGTTAATTCCCCCTATCTTGATGCATAGGTTAATGTTAATTCCTCCCTAACGTTAACGTGGTGCATATAATTCTTCCTATTTTCCCCCTTTTGGCATTAGCAAAAAGAAATAGCAATGAGAAGAGGTTGGGAAGTGCTTATGTAAGAAATAGGTGGAGCTTTTGAAACATATTAGCTACACCTATACACTTCTATATGTGCTGAAGTTAAGAAGGGAATGACCCTTAATGATCTTATTGCCATTTCCTCCTTCATATATGGCATATTCCCCCTATCTAGTTGCTTTGGGGAGGGGAGTACCTGCAAAAGAATTTAGGGGACTCTCTGACGCTCAAGTCAGTGATATTCGAGAGAATATAAATAAGGAATACAAAGATTACATCAAAGTAGAGTCAAGAATGCCAAGTTCAGTCCGAATACGAAAGTATGACTCTTTATCTAAGGGCTTTGTAAAGATGTCAGCTAGTTGAGATTTTGTTTCAACAAATTCAATGGTTATATCTCCTTTAGACACATGATCCCTAATGAAGTGATGCCTAATATCTATGTGTTTAGTTCTAGAGTGAAGAATAGGATTCTTGGTTAAGCATATGGCACTTGTGTTATCACATCTAAGAGGCACTTGGCTAAGGTTTAAACCATAATCCTTTAGTTGTTGCTTCATCCAAAGAATTTGTGCACAACAACTTCCAGCGGCAATGTATTCCGCCTCGGTAGTGGACAATGCAACACTAGCCTGTTTCTTGCTAAACCATGAAACTAAGGAGCTCCCTAGGAGATGACATGTACCGCTAGTGCTTTTTCGATCTAATTTGCAGCCTGCAAAATCAGAGTCGGAGTAGCCTACAAGATGATGCGTAGAGCCTTTAGGATACCACAATCCAACATTTATTGTGCCTACAAGATATTTCATTATTCGTTTTATAGCCTTAAGATGAGAGTCTTTAGGACAAGATTGAAACCTTGCACACAAGCATACACTAAACATGATATCCGGCCTACTTGCCGTAAGGTAAAGAAGTGATCCGATCATACCTC
>JAKUCV010004472.1:0-144260 GCA_028386065.3 Turnera subulata
TGTTGGCCAATTAAACATCGATGTTTCACAAAACATCGATGTTTCATTTTCCAACATCGATGTTCTGGCATAGACCCTTTTTCATCATATTTTTGCGAAGCCAAAAAACATCGATGTTGAATTGAAGAACATCGATGTTGAGTATGACAACATCGATGTTCTAAAATGCAACATCGATGTTCTACTAGCCGTTGGAACAGTAATTTAAAATTGTTGGCTAAAACATCGATGTTGGTAGGCAAAACATCGATGTTCTGCCGTTGTAGCAGACAACTTTTCAGCACCCACTAAGCTTTGTTTAAAGGTGTTTTCTTGGGTAGATTTCAAACGGCTCCATGACTTTTCAGAGCTACATATTGAGCATTTTCAGCTGTGTTTGATAACTAATTAACTCTCCATTCATTCATCATTCAGTGCAAAACATTCATTTCCTGCAAAGTTTTAAATTTTCGGTCATAAGCTATTCACCCCCCTCTAGCTTTAGTCTATTGTTCCTAACACATACAAGAAAACAATTTATATTTTTCCATTTTCATTAGCATATAAATAAAATAATAACTAATTGAAGTATAAATAAAAGCTTAGGGCTGAAAAATAAGCATAAATAGAAGTTTTACTCGCTTTGTTAAAATTGGTTTTTTTTTTATATATATTTCGATAATATATAAAGTGTTGAAGTTTAAACTGTTGCATTATTTGATGTTGCTGCCATTGTGATCAAAAAAAATATTGCTGCCATTGCATTATAATATTAGAACATAACTTATTTTTATTTTTTTTTATTTTCTTTAGATACCTTATGTACAAAAATCCATTTTTTTTCTACCAGCATATAAAAAAATAATAACTAGTTAAAAGTTTTATTCTATGATTCAGATTTTGTTTCTGATTTTGTGATAATTTATTGTGTGATGAAATTTATTCAATAATATTAGTTGAGGTTGTTGCCATTGTGTCACAAAAGTACGACCAAGATTATTTTCAAGCTTTCTTTCAATGCATTAGAAGCCATGTATCTATACAAAAATATAATTTTGAATTTTCTTTTAATACAAGCATATTAAAAATTAAAAAATAAAAGTATAGATTGATGTTTTATTCAATAATTCAAATTTAATTTGCCTATTTTTTCATTATGCGTTGAACTGCAATAGTTGAGGTTGTAACTAGAGGTGAGCAATTGGTAATTTTGATTGGAGCATCAAAACTTTAATTTGGAATTTAGAATCCGTAAAGTTTCAAAATTCATGACCATACCAAATTCCAGAATTCCCTTATCCCAAAAACCAAGTTTCTTAATTTTAGTTTATATAATTCAAGAAAATTTACTGTTAGTTTCATATTTTGTTAGCAATTGATTCATTCAATCCAATACCATAATATTATGTCTGCTGGCCCAAACCTAAGCATGCAATTACTGGCTTGATTAGTGTTACTACTTTTGTTTAATCAAGTTGACCACACAAATAACAACCACCTCATCAGTAGTGTTTCTCAGAAAAAAAGTTTGGAGTCATCGTCTTCGTTTTATGCACTCATCAACATTCTGTGGTCTATATATGTTAGTTTTAAAAAGTATTTTTAATCAAGAAGCTAAAAACATAGACATTACTAGAATTGGGAACAACACAATGTGCAGTTCTGATTAGAAGACAATTAAGTGAATTCTTACCCATTTTTTCAAGGTCTAAAACCTCTCTAACGGTTTATTGAGACATTCAATATTTAAAATTGAGTTTAAGTCGTTGTTTTATTTCTGTACTTTATCTTGTAACTCTTCTCGAGTTAATCACTCTCACAGGTTTTGGATGGGTAGTTCTTGGGTAAGATTAGGTTAAGGCATTTTTGGTACTTGTATTGGCCTCAAAATTAAATTTGATCCTCATATTGAAATTCCAGGAGTTTTAGTCCCTGTACTTTGTAATTTTCATTAAATTTGGTACTTGTAGGGGTCGGGGGGTCATCGGAGACACGTGTCCGTTTTCTGTGAGAACACGTCATCTGTGGGAACCACTTTACCTTGGTACACCACTTTTAATTCGCAAAACCTAAATGTATCTTTGATACCTGTACTCCGCTTAGTTATTAAATTTGGTACTTGTACTGATTTTTCATGAATTTTGGTACCTGTACATCCTAGTTTTTATAAAATTTTGTACTTTCGGTGGTCGGTGTGTCGACGGACACACCTGTCTATTTTTTTAGAAACATATCGTTTGTGGGTCCCACGTCTTTCAGGTTCCCCACCATTAACATAATTCTGCAAAAAAATCAACCACGGCTACGATGGACTGTTGTTTCCATTTGGACTTTAATTCCCCATTTCTCAAACGAAATTAAAACAAAATTGGGGTGTTTGACAAGGTTAGACTCGTTCCAATTGGGAACAAGCCGGGTTTTTTTGTGGAATTGGGTTAAAAATGGGAAACCCAGGTGAAGTGGGACTCAAAAATAGCGTGTCGTATCTCCTAAGACATTTCGACCACTGAAATTTCCAAAATTTAACGAAAACTAGGATCTACAGCTATCAAAATTAGTACGAGTACCAAAATTAATAGCGAAACCGAGTACAGGTACGAAAAATACCTTTAATCCGACCTGTTTAGAAGTGGCCTGGGCCACACATGACATGTCCTCATAGAAAATGGACACGTGTCTCCCGCGACTCCCTGACCACCAGAAGTACCAAAGTTAGTAAAAATTGCAAAGTACAGGTACCAAAACTCATAAAATTTCGGTGCGAGTACCAAATTTAATATCAGTGAGGACCCGACCCAAAATCAATTGGGCCTCCTCACCTATTCCTTTACACCCTCTTCTTAGCCATCACCCAATACCTTTGAAGTCGCCATCCGAATTTTATTATAGGACGAAATTCGGGAAAACCGTTCTTGAATCCCAATGACTTCGTTTAAGGCAACCGATTAGCGAACCAAAGATATTGGGCCCGAGGGTTCGTCACGGATGGGAAGGTGTTAGGCACCTTCCCATCCTTATTGGGGTGAAACTTTGTGCAATTGGAGAACAATTCTATGCCATGTGAAAGTATGTATTATGTGGAAACAAATGACATACAATAACTCAAAACTAAAATGAAACATAAAGGAAAATAAAAATAATTGGGCTTGAGTTTTCACCACTATAAACCACGTACGTACCCCGGCGGCCAGGTTTAAATCCCACGTAGTTCTTGTTATGGCATCACAACAATAATTACATTATCGATATCATCATCGAATCATCAACAAACAGTAGACAAAAATGGGAATTTAGGATTACCTCTTGTAGCCCTCCTCTAGCTCCTCTATTTGGGTTGTGTTCTTCACCGAATTTCTTCCCACTCTTTAGCTCAATCTTTGGTCCCTTCTTGGTCTACCCTTGTTGCTTTTTGGTTGATGCTACCCATGAAATTTTTGAAGAGTTTCTACCTAGAAGTGTTTCTGAACTAGGAGAGATAGAGTTTCTCCAAGCACTATAGCTTATGGAGAGTATGTGTGAAAGAGATTGTGTCCTTCGAATGTGAATGGGAGGCCCCATTTATGGGGAATATGTGTGTACCTCTTAATTATCAAGATTATGGCCAGAAATCTGGGCTAAAACCATATAGAATCAAATTAGAAATAAAATCGGGAGAAAAATTAGTTTTCTGGGGCCCATGACCGCCATGCTGGCGGTCATCTCCTTGATGGCAGCCAGGCCTGGCGGTCATCCAAGCATGACCGCCCAGACCTGGCGGGCATTCCTAGATGGCCGCCCGACTCCCATGGGTTTCATGCGTTCTTTCCATTTTTTGATCCCAATCCCCCTAATTCTGCCCTGACTTGATCTAACCGTGTAATTAATCCCTAATCAACCCAGAAAATCCTTTTTTCTTAATTAGTACTCCTCCTAAACCTTCCATGACTAATTGATACACATTAAACTGTCATTTTATGCAAAATCATACCAAAAACACATTTACCTTTTAAAGGATGATTTAATTCTGATTTTCCACGGAAATCAGAGTTAAGATTAGTCTGCAAGTAATGTGTTTATGGGCCACTCAACTCTAGAGAATCCATATTCCATTAACCTAGGCCTCTAAATTCATTTCAAACCCAAAAATAAATCGTCTCAATATAATTGGGTTGAAATAAATAAGAAAGCCTAGATAAATGGAATAAAACATATTTTAGTGAGTTAGACCATAATACATATTTTTATCCTAAAATTAAATCAACTCATTAATCTTAAGGTTCAAACGCATAAAGGTTCAAGTCATAAAAATATACAAATTCTACTAAAATAAATTCCAAATATACTTTAACCAAAGACTAAATCTTCTCATTATTCTCATGGTTCAAGCATACTTTAAAGTCAAATTTAAAAGAATATTCGTAGGTCAAATTTGGGTGTTCACACATGCCCCTCGTTCATGAGTCCATAGAAACTAAGGAAGAAACAACGCAAGAAGGGAACAACCAAATTTGAATGATTAATGTCGGTGGTGTGTGCGAAAGGTCAGAGCATTCCATGTTCCACTTCGGGAATCATCTCATCCCGAAGGTTTGTGAGGGACTGGCCTTTGGCTTTTGGTTTGTGAGGACCGGGTCCTCGGCTTGTGGGAATCATCTCATCCCAGGTTGCGGTTTTCGGGAATCATCTCATCCCATGTTTTGGTTTTTGGGAATCATCTCATCTCGGGTTTGCAAGGACCGGGTCCTCGGCTTATGTTTTTGTGAAGATCAGGTCTTCAGCTTATGGGAATCATCTCATCCCGGGGTTTGCGAAGACCGGGTCCTCGGCTTTTGGTTTTGCGAGAACTGGGTCCTCGGCTTGTGGTTTGTGAGGATTGGATCCTCGGCTTTGGGCTTGCAAGGACTAGGTCCTTGGCTTATGGTTTGCTCGTCTCTAAGTTTTCTGATCTCTGGATTTGCGAGAACTAGGTCCTCGGGTTTGGCTTTGTTCATCTTGAGGTTCGCGAGAACTGGGTCCCCGGCTTTGGGTTGGTTCATCTCAAGGTCTGCAAGGACTAGGTCCCTGGCTGCGGTCAGCTCGTCTATAGGTTTGCTCATCTCTGGATTGCGAGAACTGGGTCCTCGGCTTTTGGGTTTGCAAGGACTATGTCCTCAGCTTGTGGTTTTCTCCTCTCATGATTTACGAGAACTGGGTCCTCGGCTTTGGGTTTGCTTATCTCAAGGTTTGCGAGAACTGGGTCCTCTGCTTTGGTTTGCGAGTACTGGGTCCTCGGCTTTCATGGTTTCGCTATCAACATCTATCGGGGAAGGTAATGAATGCCGTTTCACGGCTTGGTTGTCTATGTCTCATGCTTCTCATGCTTTTGTGCTCTCTAGAGGGTTTGAAGGAAATGGGGTGTATCGTGCCCCTTGCTCAAATGCAGGAACATCATGCCCCTGGTCTGATTCTCTCATAGTGGGGCAACAGCATCATTAAGTCGTGGTTTGAAATCGCAGGGTTTGGCATGCCCATAGTTCATAATCAGCCCGGGCGTCTCGACCCAAAATCAAACAAGTTTACCAATAAAAGACCAAGCTGTTGGGCTTATCATGCACTTGGAAATCAATCAAAATGGGGTGATATGCCCCTGGTATGTGTTCATCAAAATATATAGGGACCCAACGGGTCCTGCATGCATAACGTTGTTCACATAAAAACACTTATCCTTGCAAATTTATGTAAAAAGTCAACAGGTGCCCCCTTTTGCCTCAGTGAAAAGTTTGACGTCAATCAACAATTGTATTCCTCTCTTTTTCTTCTCTTTTTCTTTTTTATTTTTTTTCGCCTCCCCTTTTTCTCTCCCCCCCAATTTTTCTTGAATTTTCGGAATTTTGCAGGTGGGTGAATGGTGTCGGCCGGGCGGCCATATGAGGGATGACCGCCACCACCCGGCAGTCCTGTGTGGATGACTGCTAGGTGCGGCGGTCTTGGCTCCCTAGGTGTTTTCTTCGATTTTAGACTTGGGCTTTAGGGTTTTCAGGAATTCCACTGACCCTAGAACACTATAAACAGAGCCTTGGGTACCCAGAGACCCTCATAATTCATGAGAACATATCCCAAACACATATAGGGCAATCATGAGTGAGAATTTTCATGCTAAGGAGCTTCTGTGGAAAGCGAGCGTTCCTCATGAATGTCGCATGGATTTCAGGATGTTGGCATTATTCAGATTGTTCAAACTTCACGGTGTGGTGGTAAATGAAAGTCTGATTCGTGTTGCTGCAAAATTCTGGGACAAGAGTCGCCATGTATTCCGTTTTGGTCAGGATATGGCAGAACTTTGTCCCACTATCGATGAGTTCAATGCCTTTTTGGGTGCTAAGTTCATAAAGGGTGTTGCCATGGTTTCTCTTGCTAATTCTATTTTGTAGGAGTTTAGTGAATTTCTCTTTTTAGGTGAAGGACAATTGGCTTCTTCTTGGATCAAAACAATCATCTGGAACTACCAAAAATCATGAACCAATACTTTCCTGACGGCTTGGAACAACATCCATGGGAGGGTGACCATGATTGAAGGAAGAAAAGCAATCATGCCCTCGCCCTTGTGATGACACGCGCATTCTTGTTGGTGAGCTCTCCTGGTGTTTGTCCTATTCAGATTGGCTTGTTCGTGGCCAGGCTCTTTGACGAAAAAAGTTTAGTCCCTGTGACATTAGGCGAAATCTTCAATTGCTTGGATGTGTTGGCAGATAATCCCATTGCTCCCTGTGAAGACCCGACCCAAAATCACTTGGGCCTCCCCACCTATTCCTTTACATCTTCTTCTTAACAGTCATCCAACATTTTTGGAGTCACCATCCGAATTTTATTGTAAGGAAAAATTTGGGAAAAAACATTTCATGACTCCATTTAGGCAACCGATTAACAAACCAAAGATGATAGACCCGGCGATTCGTCATAGATGAGAAGGTGTTAGGCACGCATCCATGTTGGGGCAAAACTTTGTGCAATTGAAGAACATATGTATGCCTTGTGAAAGTGTGTGCACAGTGTGGAAACAAATCACATAAGAACAATAAAATAAAATTGAAACAAAAGGGGAAAATAAAATAATTAGGCTAGAGTCTCCACCACTAGAGACCACCTACGTACCCCGGCGACCGGGTTAAAAGCCCACATAGTTCTTATCATGGCATCACAACACTCACATTATCAACATCATCATATCACAGCAGCAGACAATCGAGAAAATTAGAACGAGTTACCTCTTGTAGCCCTCCTCTCGCTCCTATGAGCTTACCATTCCGCAATAGAATTTTGGTAGGATTCAATAGGGAATTCGGGGCATAATATTGCCGAACTGGTATCTGGATTGAACAGAAAAGTTGTAGGGCTACTTCTTAGCTTTTCAGAGACACCAAGATCGCAGCAAACCGATATCTATAGCTCCAGATATGGCTGAAATACTGAGACTGCCTCCACTAGATTCTTCCTCTCGGGTTTAGCACTTCTTCTCCAACAGTTTGCTTCAATTCTCCTCCTTCTTCTTCTCCTCTTGATCTCCTGCTGCCACTGGCTTCTTGCTTCTCTTCTCCACGAAATTTCTCAAGAGTTTCTACCTATAGGAATATTTCTAGGCTTGGAGAGGTAGAGTTTCTCCAAGCGACAAAGCTTATGGGGGTGTGTGTGTATTGAGTGATTGATCCCCTTGCAATGTGAGTGGGGGGTCCTATTTGTAGTGTCCTGGGGTATATAGGGGCGTGGACTTGCATAATGACCAAGGTCTCAGCCAAAAATCTGGGCCAAAACCATGTAACATCAAATTAGGGGAGGAAATCGGGGGAGAATCGCATTTTTGGAGGTGCATGACCGCCATGGTCGGCGGTCATGGGCTGCATGCCCGCCAGTCCCTGCGGTCATCAACTGATGACCGCCGGGTCCATGACCGCGCGGCATGTCCGCATTCCCCCGTTCTTTCATTTTTTGCTCCTGATTTCCCCTAATTCCTTCCTGATTTGATCCTACCTTGTATTTAACCCCTAATCAACCCAATCTCTTTTCTTGATTAGTATTCTCTCTAATCATCTCCTAATTGGTTGATTACACATGAAGTCCCTATTTTGTGCCCAAATCATATAAAAAATACATTTACTATTATGGAATGATTTAACTTTGATTTTCCACAAAAATCAGAGCTAAAATTAGTCTGTAAGTAATGTGTTTATGGGCTGCTCAACTCTGGAAGGTCCATACTTTATTAACTTCGGCCCTCAAATCCATACTTAATCAAAAAATAAATCTTCTCACTATAATTGGGTTAAAATAAACAAGACAGCCCAAATGAATAAAATAGGATATTATTTTAATGAACTAGCCTTTAGTATATTTTTATCCTAAGATTAAATCATCTCATTAATTCTAAGGTCCAGATATGTAAATCCCAATTCACAAAATATGTATTCTATTAAAATAAATTCCATGTGTGCCTTCACCAAAGACCAAATTATCTCATTAATCTTATGGTTTGAGCACCCCTAAAATCTAAATTAGAAGAATATTCATGGGTCAAATTTAGGTGTTCACACTCCCATGACTGGTTCCTCTTCCCTGCTCCAGGTATATGTTCATCCCCTTACTTTCCAACCGTCATTTTTAATTCATTGGCCCTTCCCCCCTTGCAGATTTGGCTATGTGAACACCTCACGTTGATTGAACTTCCTCAAGCTGATCCCACAAACTATGTTAGTCGTGGCTATTCTGTCTCTTTCCACACTACCCGGGACTAGGTCATCTATATGAAGGATCTCGAAGGTAAACAGAATACTTGGATCTGTCGGTGGCTCGGAATGCAAGAAGTGGTTATCCACACCTTATGTAACGATTGGGTCACACTCCCAGGTGTGGAGAGATCTACATGTTATCGCCAAAGTAGGATTATGAGGCAGTTCGGCTTAAACCAGAAAATCCCTTCTGATATTCAAGTTCTAGTGACAGAGCCTATGAAAGCTGTAGAAAATTTTAGGAAAATGCCAAAGGTTACTGTCTTATTTGGCAAAGAAAAATGAATTACGTTATAAAAAATTAATTAGCCTCTTGGATATTTATAAGTCAAAAACAGGGTAATTAAAAATCAAATTATTTGATCTATTCTATCTTGAATTGTGATAAATTTCTTTAGCCTTGAAAGCTATTAACGGCGGTTCGGCATTGCCTTTGAGAGAAAGTATCGGCAGCCATATAGAGATAGAACCTCTCATGTCGTACAGTGGTTGAAAGAGGGTGTGGTTGACTCTGAAGGGCCCTTGCTTTTTGCAAGAGAGGCATTCTTGGAGGGGCACGCGCCTCCTGGGCTTGAGCCTTTCGATCATCTTGTCAGGAAGGACGAAGGTGGGGGTGTCGATTCGAGCCAAAGGAGGCACAGGAAGAATTGAGTCCCTTCTTAGCATCTTGTCAGGAAGGACGAAGGTGGGGGTGTCGATTCGAGCCAAAAGAGGCACAGGAAGAATTGAGTCCCTTCTGAGCAACTACCCTTATACATTTATAATGCATGCGAATAAATGAGTGAAAAAACTCCCATTATCTTTTTTGTTAACCCTCAGAGTATTACTAATTAGAGTGAAACCGGATCCGAATTGGGCTTCCTACGTATTCATGGCTCATCATTTTTTTTTTCTCCTTTTTTCATTTTCTTCCTTTTTTTTTCTTCTTTTTTTTTTTATCAAAAGCTCATGAAATCAGGCTTACGTAGTTCTCTTTATGTCAACTCAATTGTCTTGTGCTTGTTAACTCCCCAAAACTCCTCCTTTGGTTTTCGTCATGTCTCTCCACGGGATCTGTGGTTCGGCTACACTCTTTCGGATTGGATACCACGCATTGTGGGGTTTTTGCCCCTAATCAGATTTTCTTTGATTAGTTTCCCCCCATTGGATACTTCCTAGAGCTCTTTTGGTTGCTTGGCTCCATGGCAAGGTATTTAAGAGCCTGATGCTTTCATTGGGTTGGACCTTGATCTTTGGAGTTTTTTAGAATTTTGTTGACATTACTATTCTTATTAGTATTAGTCCTCAGATTGATTTTACAAAATTTAGGGAGTTCATTCAGCACATCATATTCACATGTATCATGCACGTATAAAGATATAGCTAAGAAGACCATCAGTATAAAAGAATAGAGTGCCTTATTTATCGGAAAATAAAATAACAGAACAACGACTCGTCCATCGGCTCTTTTTAAGCTGAACTTTGAACTCTAACTAGGCACCCAACATAGACCATTACACGGATCCTCAAGAAATTTCAACTTTTTCAAAGAGGTACCTATAGCCGAAATCTTCATCCCTTTCACTTCCTTCTTTTTTCCTTCTATTTCCCCCTCATCTTCCGGAAAACAGTCGAGAAATAGCTCGAACCCTGGCTTCCTGATCTTTGTGATGCTGCATAACCAAGGTTTAGGGATCCCACAAAAAGGAAAATTCTCCCCTTTTTTTTATGAAGTAGCCTTTCAGTGTCTTGAAATAAAGAGCCATGAAAAAGTCCCGCTCTTGCTTCTTCTTTCGAGCCAGTGCCCTTGCACAGTCCTTTTCCTTTTTCGTTTCCACTTCCAATGTTGTTGGAGCATATCCCAAGGCAAAGGGTGGCGTAGCGCTAAAAACCCGGGGGAATTCTAATATCCCTTGCTGCTTCTTTCCCAGCCCCATGACTGGAAAATACCTCATTTACTCCATGATCCCCATAACTACCAAATTGCCGAAAGGAGGTCTACGAATAAGCTTATCCACTATTATGGCACTGATGGACTCAAAGACAAAGCCTGACAAGGACACTTTCTCATCTCCTTCAATTCCAAATACCGGCTTGATGTTCTTCTCGGCCATTTCCCCTTTGACTGTGACTATCCCTCCATAATAAGGAAATCATAGCATCTGATGTAAAGTGGATGCTATAGCTCGCGCTTGGTGTAACCATGGACTTCCAAGAAGTAGATTGAAACTGGATGCGATATCAAGCACTTGAAATTATATCGCAAAATGGGCAGATCCGATGATCACTTCCAATTTTATCATCCCTAGCATTTCCCTTCGAGTATTGTTATATGCCCTGACCATCGTTCGAGAGGGCAGGAAATCTGTAAACCCAAATCCGAATAGGCTTGTAGTCTTCAAGGGACATACATTCAAGGCAGACCCATTATCTATCAGTACTAGGGGTACTTGGTTTTCCTTGACCTGAATGGTTATATATGATGCCTCGACATGGGCACCTTTGTCTGAGAGTAGGTCCTTATCAGAGAAGGAGATTTGATTATCGGTTTCCACAAAAGCTATCATATTGGCTAATGTCTCTGGTGTAGTGTCAATAGGGACATGGGCTTTGCTTAAAATTTGGAGTACCTTTTCTCGATGTGGACGGGAGGACGCCAACAGACCCCAAATCGAGATATTAGCTTGGGTCTTTTTCAATTGTTTCACCACCATATCCTCTTCAGGGTCCATTGTCTCCTCGGGTTCATCCAATCGTAGAGGAGCCCTTCTCACTACTCTCCCAGACCTAGAGATGACATTGACCTCCTCATCTGACTCCACATATTCGCATAAATCCAAGACACAACATTCTCGCTCAGATTTGGGTCCTGCCTCTATCACTTAAATCTCTTTATGTACGGGCAACGGATTTGACTTAGAGTAGGGTGTCCTGGGTAGAATTATCTCATTCCTCTCTATCAAATCGTGAATCTCATGGAAAAATCGGGAGCAGCTATCGGTGGTGTGCCCAGCCTTTTGATGAAATTTGCTAGAGTCTCCTCTAAGAGGCAAATCGGGTTTTGGCTCCAAAGACTGCAATAACTTCTTTTCCATACACTTCTTGAGCATCTTCCCCAAAGACATAGGTTGGGAGGTGAATTCCCTAGGTTTTTATCCAATTTGTAATGGTGCTTGGATGGCAACATGATTTACTTCAGCAGACCTCTTTCCCTAGGTTACATTGAAACTTCTCTTGGGTGTCGGATCATCCATGAAAGCCTTGATTTTTTCTGAATTGATAGCATCTTCCAATTGTATTCCCGTCCCAATAAGTGCCTTGAAATTGGCATAATAATTGCCAACCATGCGGTCACAATAAAACAGTCGAAGATTCTTGATTACCATTTGCACTCGATCTTCTTCGGTTGGTCTATTCACCATCAAGGATGCCTTGCTGCGCCACCTTGAGATGTAGGCAGAAAAAGTTTCCTGAGCTTCTTGTTTGGTCGTCTCGAGATCCTTCTTGGTTATATCTACTTTAGTGTTGTAACTGTATTTCTTCTAGAAGTCCCTACAACCATTTTCTCACCTTGCTCTCATTCAGGGTCATGAACCGTTTCAGGGCTGCTCCCGACAAAGTCCTTGAAACAACTGAGTCATCAGTTTGGGCCCAATTCCCATAGGCTGCAACATCCTCACATAGATTTTCAAATGAGTCGTAGAACATCCCATTCCATTGAACTTCTCGACGTCAGACATCTTGAACTTCTCAGGTAGACGAGCTTCGGGGAACAAAGATAAGCGATCTAAGTTCCAACCATCCTTTTTTTTCTTCATGGCCTTCAATAACTCTTCCACTCTTCTAAGCTGCTCCCCATCTCCTTTGGGTTCTTGCGCAATCGAATCATCATCCTGGACTATCACTATATTGTTCTCAATGCCTAGTTTCGAGGCCTACCCTCCATCACTCCTAGAGGGCGCCATCTTCCCTTTCTTTAGAGCCAGAAGTGCATCCCTAACATTCGGATCTTTCAGCAGGTCCAAAGATTCCTTGCCCACATTTGTCTTAGCACCATTTTCCTCACTCATCTTGCCTTAGCATTTGGAGTACAGGTGTCAGGGTTCTTGGTACCCAGGAGGCTTCTTGACACACGTCGTTGTTTTGTTTTAGTTCGGGTATGTAGGAATGAAAAGGACACACTATTCATATTTACTTGAATCCACAACAACAATCACTTAAATGCACGTACCACTTATTGATTTATTATTCATGAGATGCTCAAGGTATGCAACTGGTTGGGGGCTAAAAGATTGCTGCTAAGGAATAGTCTGACCTACTCACATGTGCTAACGGATATCGCGTGAGGTCCAAGGCCCATTAATCCCTATCACGGCTAAGCAACGAGAAACGGATTCACTCAAGCCACCATTACTTAAGGAAAGCATTGTAGTGGACTTGGAGTCCCTCGCCCTCTTGTGGTAGAGGCTTCACATCAATCATCATGAATGCAAGGCACTTATGATGACACATTAAAGGCAAACAAAGTTCAACGATTTTATAAAGTTTCTTATACTCTCTATGTCCCCAGTAGAGTCACCATTTCTGAGGACCCGACCTAAAATCAATTGGGCCTCCTCACCAATTCTTTTACACCTTCTTCTTAGCCATCACCCAATACCTTTGGAGTCGCCATCTCGAATTTTATTATAGGATAAAATTCAGGAAAAACCGTTCTAGAATCCCAATGACTCCGTTTAAGGCAACCGATTAGCGAACCAAAGATATTGGGCCTGGGGTTTCGTCATGGATGGGAAGGTGTTAGGCACCCATCCATGTTAGGGCGAAACTTTATGCAATTGAAGAACAATTGTATACCTTATGAAAGTGTATGTTGTGTGGAAACAAACCACATACAATAACTCAAAATTAAACTGAAACAGAAAGGAAAATAAAAATAATTGGGCTTGAGTTTCCACCACTAGAAACCACCTACGGACACCGGCAACCGGGTTCAAAGCCCACGTAGTTCTTGTTATGTTATCACAACAACAACTACATCACCAATATCATCACTAAATCATCAATAAACAGTAGACAAAAATATAATTTAGGATTACCTCTTATAGCCCTTCTCTAGCTCATTTATTTGGGTTGTGTTCTTTACCCACTTTCTTTCCACTCCTTAGTTCAATCTTTGATCCCTTCTTGGTTTACACTAGCTGCTCTTTAGTTGATGCTACCAACAAAATTTTTCCAGAGTTTATGCCTTGAAGTGTTTTTGGACTTGGAAAGACAGAGTTTCTCCAAGCACTAAAGCTTATGGGGGAGTATGTGTGAAGGAGATTGTATCCTCTGAATGTGAATGGGAGGCCCTATTTATATAGTTCTGGGGAGTGTGGGGGTCTTGCGCCTCTTAATTATCAAGATTATGGCCAAAGTTCTGGGCCAAAACTGTGTAGAATCAAATTAGAAACAAAATCGGGGGAAAAATCAGTTTTTTGGGGCCCATGACAACCATGGCCGGCGGTCACCTCCTGGATGGCAGTAAGGCCTGGCGGTCATCCAAGCATGATCGCCCAGACCTGGCGGTCATCCAGAGATGGCCACCTGGCTCCCTTGGGTTTCACGCATTCTTTTCATTTTTTGAACCCAATCGCCCTAGTTCTGCCCTGACATGATCTAACCATGTAATTAACCCCTAATCAACCCCGAAGATCCTCTTTTCTTGATTAGTACTCCTCCTAAACCTTCCATGACTGATTGATACACATTAAACCCCCATTTTGTGCAAAATCATATCAAAAACACATTTACCTTTTAAAGGATGATTTAAGTTTGATTTTTCACGAAAATCAGAGTTAAGATTAGTCTGCAAGTAATGTGCTTATGGGCCACTCAACTTTGGAGAATCCATATTCCATTAACCTAGGCCTCTAAATTCATTTCAAACCCAAAAATAAATCATCTCAATATAATTGGGTTGAAATAAATAAGAAAGCTGAGATAAATGGAATAAAACATATTTTCGTGAATTAGACCTTAATATATATTTTTATCATAAGATTAAGTCATGTCAATAATCCTAAGGTTCAAACACATAAAGGTTCAAGTCACAAAAATATATAAATTCTACTGAAATAAATTTTAACTATACTTTAACCAAAGACTAAATCATCTCAATATTCTCATAATTCAAGCATACTTTGAAATCCAATTTAAAAGAATATTTGTGGGTCAAATTTGGGTGTTCAAAATATTGAGGCGAGGCCGAGTACAAATACCAAAAATATTTTTAATCCGTAATTCAACCAATAAACAAATAAATGTAAAATTAATGTCTACACTTCATAGCATAAAAATAATTCGGGATTTGAGGATTCTAAAAATTTTAAAATCCATGTCTAATCCAAAAGTAAATAATAATTTACTTGTGTCTATACCGAATTATCTTATTTATTAGGACAATTTTAATACTATTTAGAATTGGAATTCAAGTTTTTTTTGGAATGATCAGAATCATTACTCACCCTTTGTTGATTCCATTCCATTAGAAAATTTTGATGAAGTTTATTTTTGTATTCATTAGATACTAGGTGTAAAGGAATCCGATTTTGTTTTCCTTTTTGTATGAGCATGTAAAGAAAACATAGCTAAAGTATGAATAGAAGGTTTACTCAATGATTCTGATTTGGTTTTCTTATTTTATTACGATAAAGATAATTTTAAGACTATTTTTTATGCAATAGATAACGCGTAATGTATAAATTGCAGGTTTACTCGACGTTTCAGATTTAGTTTCCTAATTTTATTAGGATAAAGATAATTATAAAACTTTTTTTTTATGCTTTAGAGACCTCCTAAAGTATAAATAGAATCTTTACTCGATGATTCAGATTTGGTTTCCTTATTTTATTGTGATAGATAATTTTTAAGCTTTTTTTATATGCATTCAATACCGCGTATAGTTTTACTGGATGATTTAGATTTAATTTCCTTATTTTGTGACAATTTATGAGATGGCATTGTTTGAGGTTGCTATCATGCACTACAAAAATTACAACCAAGATTATTTTAAAAATTTTTTGTATGCATTGGATATGGCATATACAGGACTCCAATTTTACTTTTTCTTTTCTATGAATAAATAGAAGTTTTATTTTGTAATTGAGGTTTAGTTTCCTCATTGTGATAATTTATTAGGTGTTAAATCTTTCTTTGTCTTTGTTGACACCACTATATATATAGTGCTTATCAGTTTTCTTCAAACAAGAAACTAGCCTTAGGTGCCAAAGAGAAAGTTAGCTTAGTCGATTGAGGTTCTATTACCATCCTAGTTAGGTTAAGAGTTTCAACCCCATCAACCATCTTTCTTAGTGAGTTGATTTATAAGCATCATTTTAAACACTTGTTCAGCTTGATGGCCGGAGACCATCAACTGAGAGAGTGTCCCCTCAACCTAAACCTTGTACAAAAAAACTAGACATAGATTTTATTGGCACCACTTCTCTTCACTCAAGAATACCAAACTTCAATTCCCGTAAGTTGGTTCTCGATTTCTTCGTTATTCTCATTACTGTATAGTACCAATTTCAGTTGCATTGTTTGCTTGAAATTTCTATTTGATATGTTATGTCATAAGATACTTTAAAATATTATACAACTTGAATCATTATAATCAAATATATCAACCAAGTGAAATATATAGTTACGAGTTAGGATAACATTAGTAACTTGAAACTTCAAGACATTAGGTAATATGAATTTTCTCCTTTTATGAGTCACTGATTTTGGCCCCTTTTCTTTTCATATGTGTTAGTTAATCATTTTTTAATACCCAACAATTAAACTTAGCCTCTCCTATCTGGATTATTATGGTTAATCTGAACTTTAAATATATTTGGCCCCCACCGATTTGACTGTTGGTCAAGATATAATAACCTAACATTTGCAAATGTTTTTCCTATTTGTCTAGGAAATCTTCGCTACAATTCTTGATTATTGTAAATACTACAACAACACATGGCCTGACCCTTATATTCTCCTTAAGTAATTGACTCAAAAGAAAAAACGAGGAGGATTACATTTTAATGCCGAAATAAAGGTACTAAAAAATGTCCTCACGAAGAATTAAAGAGGAATAAATTTGTTCATAATGCCCAATAATTGCAATATTTTTTTTCTAGAATACTTAATAATTGCAACACTCTTCAATAACCTTTAATTTGTGATGCTGATGCCCTAAGCATTAATGATTGCTTTTGTTACATAAAACTGTAGTTCAGACCCATTTCTAGAAACGACAAAGAAAAGTTATAGAGATCTATTTTTTTTGTGTTTGTGTTGGTGAGAGATTATGTGATTTTTTAGTTTTGTTGATTAATAGCTATGTTTCATCAGGCAGAACATGGTCCAAAGGAAGAAGAAAATGAAAGAAAAGACAAAGGCTATCATCATCAGGCAGCAACAACATGGTCGTTGTTCATGGGAATTTAATCAAGGGATGGCGATAACCTCCTTCTATCTGGTAACATGGCTGTTTTGTGGTTTGTGGCGGCGCAGTTTTAGTAGAATGTGAGAATGACAAAGCCGCTTATAATGTTTATATATAGGACCATAATCCAGGCTGTTCTACAGTTAGGGTTAGGTCTCTCTTAATAATTTGCCTTATTTTTACTCTATTTTATATCGTAAGGTTTTTCTCTCCTAATTTTTAGATAAGAAGATTCACTACGTAAACCCAAGTAAGACAAGTAAACCTCTCACATTCGAACCTATAATTTTTTGTATATCTACCAATACCCACAGATTTTTATTAATCACTGTGCATATATTTTATTTTATGTATCTGGTATTGGTAGCTATAAAACGAATTATAGATTAGAGTGTGATAGGTTTGCATGTCTTATTTGGAATTATGTAACAAATATTCTTTTCTAAATATTAGGTGAGAGAAACCTTATCATATAAATAGAGTAAAAATACGGCAAGTTACTAGGAAAGTGCTAACCTTAATTGTAGAGGAGTTTGGATTATTGGTCGTATATATAAAGATTATAAGCGGCTTTGTCATTTTCACGTACTACTAAAACTGAGCCCCCCAAAACCACATAACAACCCTTTACCATCAGTTTTAATGATCACTCTATACATTCAAACAAGAAGAGTAAGACGGTATAAATACAATGATTAGGGCTGATGGATTCGATCACTTATTGGATCATCGATTTACCAAAAAATTTTTGGTGGGTTTTTTTTTTTATGTATAACCTTTTATCTTTTATCAGACATGATAACCATTTATCTTTTTTTCTGTGAGCTTGCAGTGAGACTCAATTTAAAGATAAATATACTGTCGCATAAATTGGTTTTTATCTCATTGGTTTTTACCCTGAATCACTGATCAATTCCGTGCATTCACTCTCCAAATCCAGGAGATATTGGCAACAAGTCTTAATAAGCAACAACAAGTAGACGGAGCTTCTACTAGTGTTCCACCACTTAAGCAAAGGCCCTCTCCAACAATACCTACTGGCACGATTATAGGTCTGAATGTGTCATGCCAAGGAAATACTCAATCTGGCACGATTCTCAAGCACACAAAACTTGATTTCCCTATATTCAATGGCAAAGATGACCCTCTGGTGTGGATTAAACGTTGTGAATAGCTCTTTTAGCACCAACGCACTACTGATGGCGAGAAGGTGGGGCCAGCTGGATTCCTTCTATTCGGTATGGCTTAATACTAGTATGGACAAGTCAAGAGCAAGAAGGGTGTACTCTCTTGGCAAGAATTCCAAGAACTATTTTTTGTACGGTTTGGACCACCAAAAAGCAATGATCCAGTGGAGGAACTCTCAAGTTTGCGACAGAAGGGCTCACTAGAGACATATGAGAATCCAAGAAAAAGGGACAAAGGTGGGTAGTCTTGTTCCAACTAACACACATGGCATACTGAATCCTGCCTTAACAAACTGTACAGATGGATTTGGTTATGCATAGCCCCTGTTCCTTCTTTATGCAATGAACGCCTTTGCTGCCCTAGCAACATGTTTAGGTTATCTGTTCCAATTGTAAACTTCTCAAAAGAACATTTCAGATCTTCAACATCCTTCTTAAGCTCTTCATTCTCCTTTACGAACTTATCACAGATACCAATACTACAAGAAATTTTCTTTTCTAGCTCATCATAAGTATTTTGCACAGCAAGCTTTTCACTCTTCAATTTTTCATAGATTTTTAATGCATCAGAATGGGCATGATCGAGTTTCTCATAAGCATTTTTGTGAGCTTCAACATCAAATTCAAGAATATCAATCCGCTTCTTATATTCCTTATTTTTCTTAAGGACTAACTTATAATTATCATGCAATTCACTAAATGCTTCTAGTAACTCATCAAAAGTGAAGTGAGGAAAGTCATTTACCTCAGATTCTCCATGAACCATAAAGCATTCTAGATGGCAAGATTTCATTCACAAAGATTGGCTGTCATCTGTCTTAGAACAGTGCAATGAAGTAGATCCGTTGCCTCCTCTATGTCTGAATCACCTAAAGAATCCGATTCATCCGAAGCAACCGCATCCTTCTTTCCTTTGATTTTTTAAGAACCATATCTCTCCTTCTTTTGGTATGGGCAATCGGACTTGATATGTCCTGATCGATTGCATCCAAAACACGCCAAGGAATCCTTCTTGGATTCATCATTCTTTACTCTCTTAGGATTCCTTCCTTTGGAATGTTTCTTCATCTTAGGGGGGGGGGGGGGGGGGGGGGGGTTGAATTAGACTTAGAAACTTTTTCAAGTTTAGAAAGATCTGATTTTTGTGAAACTAGATTCTGTGGAAGATCTGGTTTTTGTAAAACCAGATTCTGAGAGAGTGAGTGTGTGATTTGAAACGAACTTGAGAATAAAATAGGGAAGAAGAGGTTAACAACAGATTTAAAGTGGTTCCCCCTCACCAGGTACTCCACTACCTAAAGGTTCATTCCTTTAGAATTTCAAACACTCACTAGCTTTAGGTTTTTGCGGGTTCAACCTTAACCTTTACACACACAAGCTTTTCTAGGTTATGCTCAAACCTTTACAATCTTTTCACAGGCTAAGCTCTAACCTACCCTCAAATCTAATCCTAGACTTAAGTACCCAGCAAAACTAAACCAAATCTTGCTTACACATTACCCTTTTCAATAAATGAAGTTTGGTTCTTAGAAAAACCAGATTTCTGAACACAATTGTAAGTACTAGTGTAAACTCAGATTTTGCACTATGGCTGGGGTGATCTTCAAAGGTGTTTTTAACACTCTCTTATAGCCTCTGATTTTAGCAGGAAAGTCTGCAACGGCTCCTTGAATCTCCAAGTTGACTTGAGTTCACAATTACTCCAAGCTGGGACCACTTCTTTATGTCAATCCCTAGGTCGCAAAGTATTACTACTCCTGAAAAGTTTGGACCACCATCTTTTAGAGATAACATATCCTCAAAAATCTCCCTTACTTGCTCCTTAATCTTGAACGTTAGAAATATGTGTGAGGACCACTTAGCAAGCTGCATCTTCTTAGTTGCAAAGTGTTTATATTTTCGGCAAGTTTGCACCACCACGGGGACCATCTCCGTGGTATATGAGAGAGAATATGTTCTGCACATTTTTGAACCTTTTCACTTACTTGATCACTAATCTTGGCCATTGGGAGTGGATTTAAAATTCTTGGGAGGACCACTTGCAAGTTGCTGTAAAGTTTGATAGTGACAGCTCGCAGATATGGTTGCAACAAAATCCATCTGGCGTGTTTCTGAGATATGATTTTTGATGGTTTTTGTCAAAAACCATAATTCCTCCTGTAAGCTAAAATCAACACAAGGAAAGCTCAAAGCACACTTGTAATTAATTAGTCATCAAAATCAAATATTCACCATGACTAAACATGGTTAAATCACAATTTAGCATTAATTGGTAATTAACCCAATTTTTTGACAACATACTTGAAGTTTGTTAGGTTAGATTAATTGAAGGACAGAATGGAACCATTTGATATAGCACAAATATAGGATCTGCCAAAAAATACAAGTACATGAAAGATCCAAACGAAATAGTATAGGCATAGGATGGGCTAGTAATGTGCCATCTGTCACGGCACGCGACATCAGTTAATGGTCAAATTGACGGGAGATAGACAGAAGAATATAATGGAACGAACTTATTTAGAATAGGTATACAAAGGAACCGATTGATATAGTATACGTATAGAATGGGCAAAAAAAAGTATAGGAACCCAAAAGAACTGAACTAAATAGTATAGGCATGTGGGAGGGCCTACAGTAGATTAGGTTTACCTACGTGGATAGACTAAAAAAGTTATACTCAATGATTATATTTAGTTTTTTTTTAAATTTTGTGAATATTTATCATGTGTTGGAGTTTATGCAATTGCATTATTAGAGAAAACTCTCATTGTACCACGAAATTAGGACGAAGATTAATTTCAAAAATTCTTTATATACATTAGGTATCGATGCATACAAGAATCCAATTTAAATTTTCCCTTTTTCATTAACATATAATTAAAACAATAACTAATTGAAGTAAAAATAGAAGCTTAGGGCTGGAAAAGAAAGTTTTTATTATATTGTGATAATATAAAAAGTTTTAAAGTTTAAGCTATTGCGTTACTTGATGTTGCTTCCACTGTGATAAAAAAAAAAAAATTGTTGCTGCCATTGCATTTTGAAATTACGACAAAGCTTATTTTTAAGCTTTTTTTTATATGCTTTAGATACCATATGTACAAGAATCCAATTTCGATTTTTTTTTCTACCAGCATATAAAGAAAATAATAAAAAGTTAAAAATTTTATTCCATGATTCAAATTTTGTTTCTAATTTTGTGATAATCTATTATGTGATGAAATTTATTAAATAATATTAGTTGAGGCTGTTGCCATTGCATCACAAAAATAGGACCAAGATTATTTTCAAACTTTGTTTCAACGCATTAGAAACCATGTATATAAAAATATAAATTTGAATCTTCTTTCAATACAAGCATCTAAAGAAAAAGTAAGAAAATAAAGTATAGACAGATGTTTTACGATGGGATTGGTTGGCGTTGCAACAAGGGGTGAGCACATTTGAAATTTTTTATTGCAGCATTAAAACTTTGATTTGGAATTTAGAATCCCGAAAGTTTCAAAATCCATGACCATACCAAATTCCAGAATTCCCTTATTCCAAAAACCAAATTTCTGAATTTTAGTTTGTATAATTCAAGAAAATTAATTGTTAGTTTCATATTTTGTTAGCAATTCATTCAATCCAATTCCATAATATTATGTCTGCTGGCCTAAACCTAAACATTCTATTAGTGGCATGATTATTGTTAATCTTGGTTTAATACTTTTTAATTCAGAAATTTTGTGTTGATTGAATGCTAATTTAGGTTTGGAGGATTTGGTTTGACTCATGACCAAATCAAATCTTGAGAAAAAAGAGTATGGAGTTTGGTCTATATATATTAGTTTAGAAAAAAAATTGAATCAAGGTGCTGAAACTAGAGACATTACTAGAATTGGGAGCAACACAATAGTGAGCTATGATTGGAAGAGAATTAAGTTAACTCTTACCCATTTAGTTAGTGTGAGAGAGAATACTCCTCCTTAGAATCTATATAAAAAAGTCTAAAACCTCTCTTACGATTTTATTGAGGGATTCAATATTTAAAATTATACCTAAGTCGTGGTTTTATTTATGTGCCCAATCTTGTAACTCTTTTGGAGCTAATCACTCTTAATGTTTTTGAAAGGGTAGTTCTTAGGTGAGATTAGGTTAAGGTATTTTTGGTACTTGTACTGGGCCTCGCTATTGAATTCGGTCCTCATACAGAAATTCTAGGAGTTTTGTTCTCTGCATTTTGCAATTTTCATTAAATTTGGTATTTCAAGTGGTCGGGGTGTAACTGGAGACACGTGTCCATTTTCTGTGAGAACCCGTCGTATGTGGGTCCCACTTTACTTGGCTACACCAGTTTTAACCCGAATTCGCAAAACCTAAATGTATTTTTGATACCTGTACTCGGCATTGCTATTAAATTTGGTACTTGTAAAAATTTTTCATGAATTTTGGTACCAGTACATCCTAGTTTTTAATATATTTGGTACTTTCGCTGGCCGAAGTGTCGTCAGAGACACGTGTTTTTTTTAGGGACACATCTTTTATGGGTCCCATTTCACCCAGGTTCCCCATCTTTAACATAATTCTACAAAAAACTCTACCACGGGTACGATGGAATTTTGTTTCCTATTGGATTTTAATTCCCCTTTTCTCAAATGAACATAAAAAAAAATTGGAGTGTTTGGCAAGGTTAGACTCGTTCCAATTGGGAAGAAGTTGGATTTTTTGGGGAATTAGGTTAAAGGTGGGAAACCTAGGTGAAATGTGACCCACAAATGGTGTGTCTCTATAAAAACAGAAACGTACCTCCGAAGAGATTCCGACCACCGAAAGTACAAAATTTAATGAAAACTAGGATGTAGAGGTATCAAAAATCAAGAAAAATTAGTACGAGTACCAAAATTAATTGCAAAACCGAGTACATGCACGAAAAATACCTTTAATCTGACATATTTAGAAGTGGCCTCATTCAGTTTTCCATGAATTCGGGTTAAAAATGGGGTATACGGGTGGAGTGGGGCCCACAGATGACGTGTCCTCATAGAAAATGGACACGTGTCTCCCGTGACTCCCCGACCACTGGAAGTGCCAAAGTGAATAAAAATTGCGAAGTACAGGTACAAAAATTCATGAAATTTCAGTACGGGTACCAAATTTAATATCGAGGCGAGGCCAAGTACGGATACTAAAAATATCTTTTAATCCGTAATTCACCCAATAAACAAACAAATATAAAATTAATCTCTACACTTCATAGTACAAAAACAATTCGGGATTTCGGGAATTAAAAATTTTTAAAATCCATGTCTAATCCAAACGTAAGTAATAATTTACTTTTGTCTATACCGAATTATCTTATTTATTTGGACAATTCGGTACCCAATTTAATACTATTTACAATTGGGATTTAAGTTTTTTTTTGATTGATTAGGATCATTACTCACCCTTAGTTGTTGCCATTCCATTACAATATTATGATGAAGTTTATTTTTGTATGCAAAAGATACTAGATATACGGGAATCCGAATTTGATTTTCCTTTTTGTATGAACATATAAGGAAAACAATAAATAAAGTATGAATTGAAGGTTTACTTGGTGATTGAGATTTTGTTTCCTTATTTTGTTTCGTATCGGCCTACTTTCAGATTTACCAGAGCTTCTCCAATTTGGAAGAATGTAATCCGGAGTGGTGATTACTCTGGTCTTTCAGGACTGCCCCTGCAATCAGGGTTGGTACTGTCGGTAGGCAATGGAATGGATATTCGCTTTTGGCATGATAATTGGTCTGTTTTGGGGGTATTGAAAGACACACATCATCGGCTGTTTCAAAGTGCAACTTTTCAGTCTGCTACTCTACATGATGTACACCGGCATAATTATCTGACTCATGACCATGAAGGAGCTTGGGTAAGACAATTGTATTCATGGGAGATTGAATCTGTTCGTCAGCTTCATGCTACTTTACAAGATTTGCTTCAACCCATGGGTTCTACTGATACGTGGACTTGGCTGTGGGGAGAAGACGGCCGATTCTCTGCTCGTAGCGCGTACCACTCTCTTTGTGCTACTGTGATCACCTCCAGCCCGCTACCTTGGCTGTCTTTTGCACCACCACACATACAGTGTTTTCTCTGGCGATTACTTAGTGGAGGTCTGGCGCTACGAGAGATGCTTTGGCGTAGAAGTGTGATTACTGAGTCCGAGGCTACATGTCCTATGTGTGGAGATGCTATAGAGGACGTTCTTCATCTGTTCTTTCTATGCCCCGTGGCAGCGAGTTTGTGGTCTCGACTATATCAATGGTGGGGTTTGTGTTGGGTAGGTCCAAATTCCATTCACTCTTGGCTGTTGCAATGGCCGTGGGCTGCAGGAAGTAAACACTCTCAACAGGCATGGACGTTGCTTTGGTCTTGCCTTACTCTGGTCCTTGTGGTTGGCTCGGAATAATTTGGTTTTTTCCACGAAGCCGGTGAACGTCGCACAGTTATTTGATCAAGCTCTTACCAAGGCCTTTTGGTGGTTCAGATTTCAGCATCCTCGCTTTCCTTATGGCATAGGTGCAGTGCTTGCATCGTCGGAAACACTTAAGCAATGGCCAGGCGCCAAAGGTGTTATTATTCGTTGTTCACAGTAATGTAATACGATGAAATAGCTATGGCGTCTTTTGTCCGGTATTTTAGTTTGTCCAACTAACACCTTTTGTACATTTTAACTACTTCTGATCATCAATAACACGTCGCTTTCCATAAAAAAAAAAAGATAATTTTTAATTTTTTTATGCATTAGATAGCGCGTAATGCATAAATCCAAGGTTTACCCGATGATTCATATTTAGTTTCCTAATTTTATTACGATAAAGAAAATTTTAAAACCTTCTTCGTATGCATTAGAAACCGCGTAAAGTATAAATAGAATGTTTACTCGATGATTCAGATTTAGTTTCGTTATTTTATTGTGATAAAAATAATTTTTAAGCTTTCTTTATATGCATTCAATACCGCGTATAATTTCACTCGATGATTTGGATTTTTTTTTTTTTGTGATAATTTATGAGATGCCGATGAAATTTATAAGGCACAGGCGGAAATTAGGTAATTGTTTGAGGTTGCTGTCATTGCACCGGAAGAATACATTCAAGATTATTTTGAAGTTTTCTTTGTATGCATTGGATACCACGTATTGAAGAATTCAATTATACTTTTTCTTTTTGGTATGAATAAATAGAAGAAGTTTTATTGGATAATTGAGATTTAGTTTCCTTATTGTGATAATATATTACATGTTAAATCTTTCTTTGTCTTTGTTGACACCACTATATATAGTGCTTATCACTTTTCCTCAAATAATAAACTAGCCTTAGGTGCCAGAAAGAAAGTTAGGTTAGTCGATTGAAGTTCTATTACCACCTCGTTAAGTTAAGAGTTTGAACCCCAACAACCATCTTTCTTAGTTAGTTGATTTATAAGCATCATTTTAAACACTTGTTTTGCCTGACGGCCTACAACCTTCAACTGAGAGAGTCTTCCCCAACCTAAACTTTGTAAAGAAAAAACTAGGCTTAGTTTATGTTGACCCCACTTCTCTTCTCGCAAGAACACCAAACTTCAATTCTCGAAGGTTCATTCTCGATTTCTTCTTTATTCTCATTACTGTATAATAGCAATTTCAATTGCATTGTTTGCTTACAATTTCTATGTGATATGTTATGTCATAAGATATTTTAAAATATTATAGAACTTCAATCATTATATTCAAATATATCAACCAAGTGAGATATATAGTTATGAGTTGCCATAACATTAGTAACTTGAAACTTCAAGACATTAGGTAATATGAGTTTTCTCAAGTCACTCATTTTGGCCTCTTTCTTCTCATATGTGATAGTACTCATTTTTTAAAACCCAACAATTTTAGCTTAGCCCCTCCTATCTGGATTATTTTGGTTAATCAGGAGCCAAGCCTTTTTTGGATGAGAACTTTCTATGTGGATTAAATCCAAATTTAACCAATATTGAACTTGAAATATATATGGCCCACACCGATTTGACTATTGGTCAAGATATAATAACCTAACATTTGTAAATGGTTTTCCTGTTTGTCTAGAAATCTTTGCTACAACTCTTGATTATAATAAACTAGGCCACTACACGTGTTACACAAGTGTTTATGTGCTGATTTATTTATACCGTATTACACACGGATATTTAGTTAATTTTATCAAAGGAGATAAAAGCAATTGAAAAAGTATTTCCTGATCTAAAATACGAATATTAAAATAGGAACAAAACAACTATATTGAGAGAATTTGAAAACTTACTTTGAATCCCCCTTGATGGTTATATTGTTTGCCTTGGGTTTTATTTCTTGATTGTGAATGAAGCATAATTGTTTTTTATTTTGCCGTGAAAATTCAGAAATTTAACTATGCATAAGTAAACCAATCCTCTAAAACATGAAGCATTGTTTTGTTTAGTTGTGAAAAAAAAAAGTGATCACCTTAGTAATATGATCGCAATACTATGTGATTTTCCTCATTTTATAGCACAAAAATTGATTGTAATATTAAATTGTAATAATAAATACATGTGACCTTTGGTTTTTAAGAAGCATTTCATAATTTGATGTATGGATGCATGTGACTCTTAATTTTCTGCATTTAATTTTTTAAAAGCTCAATTATTCCTTTTCATTGCCCTTCCGTTTCCTTCTGTGATTCACACACAAACAAATGATTTAGAATTAAATATAGAATATTAAAAGCTTTTTTTACTAAATCCACTAAGTAATAAATTAATTTTTTTTACCAGATAATTTCTTTTATTTATCTTAATCCTTCAAAGTCATAAGATATAGGATATGAAGAGACACTTTTTATCATTTACAAACACATTAAATTAAATTGAATTTAATTTTTGGCCAAAGAGTCTTTAAAGATTTCAAATTGTAATGGTTTTGTCACTATTCCGGTTTAGCCATAATATTATGTAATGATGTCTTCTTAACTTATCAATAAATACACTTCCATTTGGGGGGGAAAAAAAATTGAATTTAGAGTGTTAAAAGTTTTGTTATCAAATTCATTGAATAATTTATTACACCAAGCCCTAACCCTAAATTAGAGGCCTCAAATTGGTGATGCCTGGGGGCAGCACTAAAAAAGCCATTTGTCTACACCAGAATCAGGTCTCTAAATTAATATATAATATATATACTACAACAACACATGGCCTGGCCCTTATAATTTCCATAAGTAATTGACACAAAAGAAAATCAAAGGAGAATTACCTTTTAATGCCGAAATAAAGGTACTAAAAAATGTACTCATGAAGAATTAAAGAGGAATAAATTTGTTCATAATGCCCAATAATTGCAACGTTTATTTTCTAGAATACTTAATAACTACAACACTCTTCAATAACCTTTGATTTGTGATGCTGATGTCCCTAAGCATTAATGATTGCATTTGTTACATAAAACTGCAGTTCAGACCCATTCTAGAAACGACAAGGAAAAGTTATAGAGATATATTTTTTTTTGTGTTTGTGTGTGTGTGTGTGAGATTCTGTGATTTTGCAATTTTGTTTCTTGATAGCTATGTTTCATCAGGCAGATCATAGTCCAAACGAAGAAGAAAAAGAAAGAAAAGACAAAGGCTGTCATCATCAGGCAGCAACAACACGGTCGTTGTTCACGTCAACTCAATCAAGGGATGGCGATAACCTCCTTCTACATGGTAAGAAGTTCAACAGATTTTCAATGAATGTCTATGCATATACATATGATTACGAGGCCTCCATCAGGCTAAAGTATTGAGTTTACAACATGGGTTTTGACTAAAGGGTTTTGAGTTTACAAAAATCCTTGAGCTTACAACATGCTACCTAGTACAACTTGCGTCTTTCCCAACTTCCACTCCATAGGAAGCGCCTTCAGATTTGTGTCAATCTCTTAGTAACAGTAGCTGGAAGTCTCAAAAGAGACATAAAATAGAGGGGTAGGAAAGAGAGGATAGTAGAATTAAGGCAAAATTTTATTTAGCACACCTTAACTTTAATGGAGTATCAACTTGGCTATCTAATTATTTATTTAAACATTTGAACAATTTAATTTACCAACTCATCACAATTAAAATATTTAGTCTTAGGAAAAAAAAAAAAAAAGAGGGCATGCCGTTATTGTGTCACTGTTGACACGTGACTTGCCTTCTAAATTCTTTAAAAAATTATATTTTGTAAATATAAATTCTTTTCTTTTATATATATTTTACCTGTCAAATTTCTAAACTAAATGGCATCTCGCTCTATAAAGGATTGTGGGTGGTTAATTTTGATTTTGGATGTGAAGGTTTTTGAATGGTAGAAAAGGAATGGGTGAAGGATTATTGAAAAAGAAGTGAATAGGAATTATGAGCTGATTGTTGTCTAATTTTTGAAGTTTTTAAAGGAAAAAAAAATTTAAACCCGTTTACAAAACATTAGTTTTTTATGAATCTAAAAGGTAAGTTAGGTGCCAACACAACCAGAGATATACCGTCATGTTTTTTTTTTAAAGGCAAAATGCTTTAATTGTGATGAGAAGATAAATTAAATTGTTAAAATGTTCAAACAAATAATTAGGTGGCCAAATTGATACACCACTAAAGTTAAAGTGTGCTAAATGAAATTTTGCCTAGATTTAATTATTAGGACTTTACCGTCAAAAGACAGGAATCTAGACTTCCACGCCATAATAAAACCGCATTAATGCCATGTTTGATCCTTGTGTTGCCCCTGGATTCGAAGATTCAGCCTGTGTTGCGTTTTCGTTACTTTTGATCCCTGTGTGTGTCCATTTTCCTTACTTTTGGTCTGAGTCGCCGGATTCCGGTAGCTGGTCCTGACGAGGCACGCTTTTCGGCGCCACATTAGCATATGAAGGAACCGCGTGTCAAGTCAAGCCAACAAATCAAAACGGTTCGACCCGACTGGTTCCCCCACCTAAGAGACCCGTCCAACCAAACCGAAGTGCACAGTAAAATAAATAACTAAAAAGAAGTAAAAGAAATTGAAATTCATTAAAATAAATAAATAGAAATCTATTTTAAAATCAAAATAGAAATCCATTAAAATAGAAATAATTATTTTTTAAAATTTTTCCCAACTCCTTTTTTCCTATTTTTTATTATCTTTTATTTTTTCCATAATTTTAATTCATTAATTACAACTGCAACTCCTCTGCAACTTTTAATTCACCGAAATTCATTAAATCCACCTCTACAACTCCTCCTCCCCCTCTTTCCTCCCACCGCCGTCCCTTCTTCCCCCTAGTCACCATCGCCGTCCCCACCCCTCCCTCCTCCTTCGACCTCAAACCCGACCCCAACGTCGTGTTACTACTCTCGACGGTCCACTTCTTCGCAGCGGCGGCAGGGCAAAAGACTACTATTATTGGCTTCTGTATGTGTTGTTTTTTTCTGGGTTCCTGCTTGTAGGTCATGGTTCGTGAAGAGGTGGTGTGTGGCTGTGGGGAAGATAGCGTTTTGTCGTTGCTACAAGCTCGAGCTGGCCTGTTGAGCCGCGAGGAGAGATCTGGTTGCTGATCTCGATGCAGGAGATGATGGTGGCGGCGTTCGTCGATGCTGCAGGACGCGACGGTTTGAGCGGTGGCCTTCGTGGCTTGCTGCTCCTACTCCGATCTCCTTTGGCGGCGGCGTCTCCTCTGTGGAGGTCGTCTTCTCCCGCAACATTTTTGAGAGGGAAGGCGCTTGTGGTGTTTGTCTCCGCGTCTTTTCCTGCCGGTACGGCAGCCTTCGCGATGGCTGCTCCTCCCTCCTCCGGCGGCGCTGAAGGCCTCTGTGGGGGCTAGCTGCTGGCGGCACGACGTGAGGTTGAGGATGAGTTAGGATTCCATCTTGACAATTTGTAATTAATGAATTAAAATTTTAGAGAAAAAGATAATAAAAAATAGAAAAAAAGGAGTTGGGAAAAATAATTAAAAAATAATTATTTTTATTTTAATGAATTTCTATTTTATTTTTAAAAATTATTTCTATTTTAATTATTTTCATGGATTTATATTCTTTTTTTTCTTTTAGTTATTTATTTTGTTGTGCATTTTCGGTTTGGTTGGACGGGTCTCTCAGGTGGGGGAACCAGTCGGGTCGAGCCGTTCCGTTCTACGTCAGCACCAGTTGCTGGAATCCGGCGACTCAGACCAAAAGTAACGAAAATGGACACACACAGGGATCAAAAGTAACAAAAACGCAACATAGGGCTGAATCTTCGAATCGAAGGGCAACACAGGGATCAAACATGACATTAATCCTAATAAAACCAAAGCCAACCTCTTGGTAATAGCGAGCCCTGTCAATGTTTACACATCTAAGACCAGATTTGAAAAAAATTATGCCAAGGCCAGACAACAATTTTTATAGGGTTAGAATTAGGACTTGGACATTGGCAATCACCGGGCCAAGTCATGCCCTGATGAGATTATCCTCTCATGATGAATTCATTATAGTAATTGAATAAAGATAACCAATCCCCGAAACACTGCTTGACGCCTTACAGTGAGAAAACGAAGACCGCAATTTATTTCTTTCTACAAAAAACTAAGAGGACCATTCTCTATTTTGGTGGTGAGAGGGAAGGCGCTTGAATCTTCAAATCGAGGGGCAACACAGGGATCAAACATGGCATTAATCCTAATAAAACCAGAGCCAATCTCTTGGTAATAGCTAGCCTTGTCAATGTTTACACATCTAAGACCAGATTTGAAAAAAATTATGCCAAGGCCAGACAACAATTTTTATAGGGTTAGAATTAGGACTTGGACGTTGGCAATCACCGGGCCAAGTCATGCCCTGATGAGATTATCCTCTCATGATGAATTCATTATAGTAATTGAATAAAGATAACCAATCCCCGAAACACTGCTTGACGCCTTACAGTGAGAAAACGAAGACCGCAATTTATTTCTTTCTAGCTAGCTCCATCTTGATAAGCTCGGCAGTAATTAGAACAAGAACACAAAATACAAAAAAGAAATAAAATACTACTATTATGCAACCGTTCACACAATCCGGTAAAAAAATATGCAAAACCACAGTGAAGATATTAATGTATCGAATTGATCAGTACATTATGTAGTCAAAAAAGAATTTAATACATAATATTATTCACTTTGAAATCTCTGTAGAACATTACAGAGACAAATGTGATGACATATGAAATAATAATTTATTGCCTAAAAGGATCAAGTAAGACCCTTAGAGTACAGGTCTACACCAAGACCTTGAGGTCCAGGTCTACACCTTAAGGTCTAAGTCCACACCTTAAGGTCTAAGTCCACACTAAGATCCTGAGGTCCAAGTCTCCAAAGGTCTTGGTCTGTATTGAGACCCTGAGGTCTAGGTCCAGCCCATGAGGAGGTCCATACCAAGACCCTGAGCTATAGGTCCACACCAAAAACCTCAAATCTTCTATAAATAGTTGCCCCCTAACCTGAATAAAGGTACGGGAATAGAACTAATCAATTTCTTCTATCTATTACTTACTACAGAGAGTTTAGTTCTGACTTAGGCATCGGAGAGCCTCCGGGGTCACACACCCTGGACACCCTCGGTGTCCTTTTGTCTTCCTCTTTTGCAGGCTTTGCATCACCAAGATCCTACCACACATAGACCTTCTATAATCAGGTAAATCTCTGATTTATCATTTGGCGCCGTCTATGGAGAAACCTGGCCAAAAAGTCATGTCTTCCCAATATGAACAATTGGGTGTTACCACGGAACCTACACCCCAAGGTGATGGAAACAAAGGTAATCCAACAATACCCACCGTTGGTGGTGGTACCGAAAGAGATCTAATAAGTAAGGCCTCCACAATTCAGCCATGTTTTGACACTGTATCCCGGGCTGAATTTATGCAATTTAGGGATGAGACACTACAAAAAAAGGTGGAAATTCCGGGGGTTTTTTTATACAATTTGCGGAGGTTTTGACCCCCGCAAATTGACTTTGCTGCAATTTGCGGAGGTTTCAAAAACCCCCGCTGTTACCACTCCCACAAACAATTTGCGGGGGTCGTTAAGGTGACCTCTGCTGCACCCCCCGCAAATTGACAAACCAATTTGTGGGGGTCATGACCAACCTCCGCAATTTGATCTACAACCTCCGCAAATTCACACAATGGAAATGCATAATATGACTCCTCAAACCCCCGCAATTTGAGTTTTACCCTCCACAATTTGATCATCCATTTTTGTATTAACCGCCGCAAATTGATTTTCAACCCCCACAATCTGATCGCCCATCTTTATTTTTTTTCAAAAAATTAGTATTCAAATATATATTTAAATTTCCTTTTCTTCCTTTAAAATTGCAATCAAGACACAAAATAATATAAATAACACAACTGATAATAAAAAAAAATTATTAAATAATATAATATCAATCACATGACTTGAACTAAAGTTTGAAGTAAAAGTATTACATAATTGAGTAATAGTTCTAATTCATGTCTTCTATGGTTCATCATCTCCACGCGTCAAAAAAATGTCAGCATCATTGAGGCTACAAAAAATAGGACAAATGACAAAATAAGAGCAGATTTAGAAACCCAAATGAAAATTTATACAGGAAAAAGAAGTAGCTTCATGAAGAGCAAAGCATTACTATATGACATCTTTACACTCCAAATGTCTCCGATAAGTCAAGCCACTTCTTTCACACACACCTAACGACAATCTCATGATTAAACACTACCATATCCATCAAATGTGATCACAGAATGGGATTGCAAAAACAGATTCTCACATCTGACATGACATGCATATTTACACATGAGTAATACAGATAATATCACTCTATATGACAGATTCTGGTATTGTTGTTAATGCTTTGTCATCACAAAGAATACCATGGGAGATACGATCAATCATCACTGCTGTTAAGATGAAACTTCAAGGCCTACAAAACTTGAAGATCTGCAAGATTCCAAGGCAAGCGAACCAAGCAGCAGATTGGATTGCAAGAACATCACTCATCGCATTGGCAATTAGCTCCTCCAGAGCCTTTTGCATGTATTTTGTCTACTGATGGCTGTAATATGTTTTCACGTGAATGAATGAAGTAAGGATTTTCATTGATAAAAAAAAAAAAAATCACAAGTAAGCAGTCGATATTTACACATGAGTAATAGAGATAATATCACAAGTAAGGAAAATTATGTATGCTTACACATCCAGGTCCAGTGCCTTATTTACACATGAGTAATAGAGATAACATCACAAGTAAGGAAAATTATGTATGCTTACACATCCAGGTCCAGTGCCTTGACAGCCGCATAAAGGAAATGCTCAAGAACTCCATGGTTGATCTGCACAGTACTAAAAATTCAGTAGAAAACAAAAACAGAAAAAAATGAATAGAGGAATGGTTTAGCCCTGAGATACTCAACTCACAAAAACAAAAAGCAACAAAATCCAACGGCAACAGATCTTACCGACTTGGGACGAGATAGAACGGGAACCAAAAGGGCCTTGTGATGCACATTTTTAAGTTGACCAGTTGTCAACAACTGCAAACTGATTTTTATGGTAGAAATCTAAATCACAAAACATTAACTCTACTTGGCATGAGACTGGGAATCATATTTGCATAAGCATGTAGTTCATAAAATACTCAAATCAGACAGCAGTGAAGCAAAGTGAGAATAGTATCACAATGCGAAGCATAAAACTGCAATATAAACCCAAATATATAACAATACCTACCTATAAACTTGATCAAAAAAAAAATACCTACCTATAAACAAAAGTCAATGAGTCTGTATGCCCTCAGAATGTAGCACCTTGACGCCTTGATTCCCTGAATAAGTTGCCAAAGTGATGGGAACACAATGTCAAGGATCATAGAATTCTTAAATCATAAATCGTCATGATCAGAAGAATTGTTCTGAGTCACTTACTTGCCAAGTTTCAGGAATTTTAAACAGCAAGCACTCTGGAGTTACATCAACTTCATTGTACAACTTTAGTAAGTCATGCACCTGCAACCCCGCACACAACCAGGGTTAGATGGAACGCTGAGCAACATGACTTATGATCATGTCATATGCAAGAATAAAACTGAAGCAAAACAAGACAATCTCAGTTCCTGGTTTTCTAGAGCAGAAAACTAATGCCCCAAGAAGATGACAAAATCTGCAGCATAATTAACTACTCAGCAACTTGCAACCTAAAACCAAACACTACCTTCCTAACAATCTCATGTCTGTCGAGCATCCACTTCCCAGTCACTACCCTGAAAAGCATGCATAAACGAAGTTGAACTCAATGGCATGGTACTCATGTATGTTTCAAAACTAGAACAATGCAACTGAGCTAAAATTGGACAAAGAACTAAAATTGAACAGAGGGAATCAATCGAAATAAACAGCCGGAGGAAAGAAACTAACTCACCGGAAGAGAAAGACACCTCTGCACTGGAGAAACAAACTAATCAGCTCAAAAAAACCCTTAACCTAGGAAGAGAAGTAGCAATTGAACTGATCGAGCCAATGGAACTCACCAGAACCCTTAACCTAATAAGAGAAGTAGCATTTGACCTTCCAATCGAGTTAACAATTTTTAATCGAAGGGTTAGAGATTTAGAATGGAGCTCCGGCGTTTGTGTTGTCGGGTCTCCTGCTACTGCTCGGCGTTGGAAAGGAAGAGGTCTTTACCGGCTCGTTGCCTCGACGTCTGGGCACGCGGAGGAAGAGGAGATGAAAAGAAGATGGAGAGGCTGACAGATGAAGAGGAAGGAGGCATGGCGGTGACGGTGGCCGGTTCGCAGATGGTCGAGAGAGAGGGTTTGGGGATTTTGGGGGTGTGGGGAGAGGAGGGAAATTGTATTTTTTTTGGTAGAGTGAGGGTTTAGATCGGTGATGAGAGAGGGAAAGTTGTTTTATAAAAAAAAAGAAAAGAGGGGAATTTTTCCGCTTATCAGTCGGAAAATTTTAATATGTTCCTAGCGGGAAACAAATTGTGGGGGTTGATTTTTGGCTTACCCTCCGCAAATACAATAACAACCCCCGCTATGTTAATTAATTTGTGGGGTTAAATGAAGCCCCCGCAAAATCAATAATAACCTCCGTAATGTGCACCAATCTATGGGGGTCAGACAAACCTCCGCAAATAGATAATAATAGCGGGGGTTTCTCGCGACCTCCGCAATTGCAGCCTTTTTTTGTAGTGAGATATTGGCCAGCTTGCATAAAATACAATCTGTAAACCCAATAGGGGATGCCGAAGAGCGGCATAGAGGTAGGGCTGGAAAAAAGCCCAGGCTTCCCTCTCGTGTTGAGGAGGAACAACTTGTGAAGGCAGCCTTTGATGCACGTCCCTTTAGGGAAGAACATGAAGAACATGGGGGAGACAAGGGTCCCTTGTCAGAAAGGCAAGTGAAAGAATTGATTGAACAATACCTACAGTCGGTGAAACGGCAAGCAAGGGGGAATGAGATGGATGGTGTCTCGCCTCTGAAAGATGTCGTCCGACTTGCTCCGGTACCAGAAAAATATAAAGCCCCCTCTATTGAAAACTACGGTGGTAATACTGACCCTAGAGACCATCTTAAGCAGTACATAGGGACTATGGGTATGTATGGTTACTCAGATGATGTCCTATGCAAAGCTTTTCACACCACCTTGGTCCAGTCAGCTAGGGAGTGGTACATGGCACTAACACCCAAATCAATAGGGAGCTTTAAAGAGCTTAGTGACCAGTTTTTGACCCACTTCTCTAGTCAGAAAAAGACCAAGAAGACTCCATTGGCCCTCATGATGATGAAACAAAAGTCAAAGGAGTCATTAAGGGACTTTATGATGCGCTTCAATGCAGAGGCCATTGAAATTTCTAATCTAATAACCTCAACCAAAGCACATGCGCTAATAACGGCAACCACCAACATGGATTTGAAGAAGGCATTAGCTGCCAAAGGCCCTGAAAATGAAGATGATCTAATGGCAGAAATTGTTAACCAAATTAATGTAGAGAAGGCCCTAACTCTAACAAAGCCCCAGTTTGATGGGATAATCAACGAGGGAATACCAAAATTCACAGGAGAAGAAGGGCGCGAAATCCAAGAGCTAGAAAGTTGCTTCCCCATACATGAAATATAGAGAAGCTAAAGGGGCTCTACGTTAAGAAGCATTGCAGGTTTTCCTCTCCCATCAAAAGGTTTTTATTCTTTTCCTCTTGCAAATAAAGACCTTGAAAAGTCCCTTCATTCTCATTTAATAAAAGAGCTAAAAACTTTGTCACCCCAATTGTCATGTGTGAGTTACATTGTTATTAATTTGGTATTAAATCAAATCTTTTGTAAAAAGCAAAGAACTTCTTTTACTTTTTTATACTCTCGTATGTAAGGGTTTCTTTTATAAACCTGTGCTTAAAGGATTATATTGTATACCCTTATCTAAGTGTCTACTTTTTACTCCTTAAAATAGCCTCCCACAAAGTTGAATTTACTTATCGATTTACTCTCCTTCTATTTCTTCTTTTATTTTCGTAACAAAAAATACAAAAAAAAGGAAAAAGTGAAGCAGAGGGCTTTAGTCACGAATTTCGTGGCGTGACCCACTCCCTCTCATGTATTGTGGAATATATATAGTATGTATAATATGTATATATATTGATATCGGGAAAAAAAGGAAAAAGAATTTTACCTATTCTCTTATTAAAAGACCTCCTTTTCAAAGGCTTACATTGTACTCCATCTTTTTAAGATTTACTAGTATGTATAATATGTATGTATAATGATATCGACTAATAAAAAAAAAGGAAAAAGAATTTTACCTACTCCCTAATTAAAAAATCTTCTTTTCAAAGGCTTATATTGTACTCCCTTTTAAGGTTTACTTACTCCTTAATTAAAAGGTCTTCTTTTAAAACGTTTATATTGTACTCTTCTTTTTAAGATGTTCCTACTCCCCGATTAAAAGGCCTTATTTTCAAGGTCCTTAATTGAAAGGTCTTCTTTTAAGAGGTTTATATTAAACTCATTCCTTTTAAGATTTCCCTACTTTCCGATTAAAAGGCCTTATTTTTAAGGTCCTTAATTGAAAGGCCTTCTTTTAAAAGGTTTATATTATACTCCTTCCTTTTAAGATTTCCCTATTCCCCGATTAAAAGGCCTTATTTTTAAGGTCCTTAATTGAAAGACCTTCTTTTTTTAGGTTTATATTGTACTCCTTATTTTTAAGATTTCCCTACTCCCCGATTAAAAGGTCTTATTTTTAAGGTCTTGTTAACAAAAAATGTCCCCTTGTAAAGGTCTTGTTAACAAAAAAAAAAATTATGACACCGTCACACCTATCGCCATGAGTTGCGGTAACAAAAATTTTAGAAGGAAGAAACAATTCTTAATTCTCTTTCCTTAATAATAATGATAACAGGGGTTTCTAGAGGACCTTACAACTTGGGTCTTATATCGCCATGAGTTACGGTAACAAAAATTTTAGAAGGAAGAAACAATTTTTTATTCTCTTTCCTTAATAGTAATGATAACGGATTTCTAGAGGACCTTATAACTTGGGTCTTTTATTTTTGTACCTACATCCAAGGGTTTTAATCTGTACTCCCTAGTTAAAAGGCTTTCTTTTTAAGGGTTTCTTATCTCCTTATATTTAAGGGTTTACACTTTAGTCCATCTCCTTACATTCAAGGGTTTACACTTTAGTCCATCTCCTTACATTTAAGGGTTTACTCTTTAGTCCATCTCCTTACATTCAAGGGTTTACACTTTTGTCCATCTCCTTACATTCAAGGGTTTACACTTTAGTCCATCTCCTTACATTCAAGGGTTTATACTTTAGTCAATCTCCTTACATTTAAGGGATTACACTTTAGTCCATCTCTTTTCATTTAAGGAGTTACAAAATGATAAATCCCAAGCTGACATCTATTTTATACTCATGGTCTTGTTAACAAGACCCCAAGTAAAGGACTTATTTACAAGTCTCCTTTCTCGAATTAAATTCTTGTTAACAAGTCCTGCCTCCTCAAATCAAGCTCTTATTTACAAAGACCTCCCTTTTAAATCAAGATCCTACTTATAAAATCCCTCTTTTAATTCAAATTCTTGTTGACAATACTCTTTTTTTTTTTTAAAAAAATAATAAGTCAAGGACAAGACCCTACTTAGAAAACCAAGGTCTTACTTGGGCGTATGCCCTGCTGATCTTGGCCCCTTTTTTATTATTTACTATGGTTTCTCTTCTTTTAATTAATTACCATAGTTTTTGCCAGAAGGAAAAGCATAAATTTGCGACTAAAATTTTTCAAATTGTATAGCATGTCTTGCAATTTTATTTTCAAATTATTAACCATGTATTGGTTTCATCCTAATTTCGAAAAATAAAGTTTTAAAAGCAAGAAGTTGCTTGGGTTATTATATATACATAAGGAAAAAAAAAAGAAGACTCTCTGGGTTTAAAAAATAAGATCCATTGGTTGTAAAAGTTTAGATTCCTTGAGTGTAAAAAGAACGAACTCCAAAGGTCTAAAAAGGAAACACCCATGGTGTGAAAATATTGTCTTTTACTACTAACAATCCAAAAAAAGAAGGAAAAAGGACCATGTAGCCTATGCTAGTCGCATAAATAAGACGACAAAAAGCCATACAACATTCTATAGTTGTAAGATAAGATGACGAAAGGCTGTGTACCCTCTACTAGTTGGAGAAATAAGATACTGAAAAGCCATACAACAGTTTATAGTTGCAAGGCAAGACGACATAAGGCCATGTAGCCGATTCTAGTCGCAACAGCACGACGATCTAAAGAAAGATCACATAATAAAACACAACTAAGGCGCAGTATGGCCCAAATACGTCGCATTATAAAAGACAACTGAGGCAATAAAGCCCACATAGTCACAGATTTGAAAAAAAAAAAATGACAACTAAAGCAATAAAGCCCACGTAGTCACAGATTTGAAAAAAAAAAAACGACCAGGACCGAGCAGTCAAAAAACAAAGGTCGCATGCCTAGATGAAATATAAAAAAGGTACCGATTCTTAGAGGTCATCTTTGTATTCGATCTCCATGAAGAAGGTACCCACTTCTAGAGGTCATTTTATATTATGTCTCCTCCATTAAGAAAAGAGAGTAGAAGAAATATAAAGAAGGAACCCATTCTTAGAGGTCCTCTTTGTATCTGATCTCCATAAGAAGGTACCCACGAGGTCCTCTTTATATTGTATCTCTTCCATTAAAACTAGAGAGTAGAAGAAATATGAAGAAGGAACCCATTCTTAAAGGTCCTCTTTATATCCGATCTCCATAAAGAAGGTACCCACTTTTAGAGGTCCTCTTTATATTGTGTCTCCATTAAAAAAGAGAAGAATCTACTTTTGAAGGTTTTCCTTACATTGGCCCACCTTATTTTATCTAACGGCGAATATCTTTGAGTTTAAAAAGAGAGGCTTTCAAGAGACAACAAAAAAGAAAAAAAAAATTCCTTTTACAAGTAAAGAATGAGAATTTCTATAAATCCAGAGGACCTTTTCTAGGTCTAGAGAAAAGTGCAAAAGACAAAGTGAGTTTAAAGTAAGCTCAATAAAAAAATACAAACCCTTGTCTTATAAGAGGATCGCTCGTATTGGGGGCTATATGAGTCCCTAGATAGCCAAATAAGGCAATTTAATGCATGGTGGTGACTGAAGCGAAAGAGCACATATTTAAGAAGTAAACTCTAAGGAAAATTGCTACACAATTTCCCTCAGATTTGGGAGCTAGTGATGACATATGAAATAATAATTTATTGCCTAAAAGGACCAAGTAAGACCCTTAGAGTCCAGGTCTACACCAAGACCTTGAGGTCCAGGTCTACACCTTAAGGTCTAAGTCCACACTAAGATCCTGAGGTCCAAGTCTCCAGAGGTCTTGGTCCGTATTGAGACCCTGAGGTCTAGGTCCAGCCCATGAGGAGGTCCATACCAAGACCCTGAGCTATAGGTCCACACCAAAAACCTCAAATCTTCTATAAATAGTTGCCCCCTAACCTGAATAAAGGTACGAGAATAGAACTAATCAATTTCTTCTATCTATTACTTACTACAGAGAGTTTAGTTCTGACTTAGGCATCGGAGAGCCTCCGGGGTCACACACCCTGGACACCCCCGGTGTCCTTTTGTCTTCCTCTTTTGCAGGCTTTGCATCACCAAGATCCTACCACACATAGACCTTCTATAATCAGGTAAATCTCTGATTCATCATTATAGGAAGGTGATAGGAAGGTGGAAAAGGTTGAGTATCATTATCAGTCTAAGATAGCATTTGGAATGGTTAAGATGCTGTGTAACAATGTCCACCCACCACCACTGTGTACGTTAATTGCCTATGAACTGTCATCAAACTTCTATTACAGATTATTATGCTGGTGTTGCTTCCTGGCATGGATTTGATGGCAGTATTAGTGGTTGGAACAACTTGAGAGGCCGCTTGAGCCTGAAACTTGCCTTGAGAGCAATATGATCCAAAAGCTCTAGTAGACCTTCAACCTCCAAACTGTCCGCTGTTAAGAAACATATGGATGCAGTCAGAGAAAATTGACAGAACAAGAAAAAAGCTTCACTGGAGTAATTAAGAAAACAGGTTCAACGTTCAAACAACATAATATCAGTAAGCCTTTTATAAGTATTCGTGGAAATGCATCAAAACAAGAGATCCTTTTACAACCATTTCAGTGCTACAAAAGTTAAGAGGACAAGGAATGTAAGAATTTCAGAGTGCAATGAGATAAAAACCAATTTAAGCGACAGTATATGTGTATATGTATCTTTAGACTGAGTCTCACTGCAAGCTCACAGAGAAAAGATAAAAGGTTATCATGTCTGATAAATGATAAAAGGGTATAGATAAAGAAACCCATACCCTTTTATCATTTATCAGACATGTTAAAAAAACCCAGTCTTATCAAAAAAAATAGATTAAAAAACCCACCAAAAGTTGTCGGGTAAATCGATGATCCAATAAGTGATCAAATCCATCAGCCCCAATATTTGTACCATCTTATTCTTCTTGTTTGAATGTATAGAGAGATCATTAAAACTGATGGTAAAGGGTTGTTTTGTAGTTTGTGACGGCTCAGTTTTAGTAGAATGTGGAAATGACAATGCTGCTTATAATGTTTATATATACTACCATAATCCAAACTGTTCTACGATTAGGGCTTGGTCTCTCATAGTAACTTGCCTTATTTTTACTCCATTTTATATCATAAGTTTTCTTTCACCTAATTTTTAGATAAGAAGACTTACTACGTAATCTCAGATAAGACAAGTAAACCTATCACATTCTAACATTCTAACACAGATAAGACTTAATAGGAAATTTCATATAAGACAATGAAGATAATAGAATACAAAACGTGTGATTCACAGATTTTACCAACCACTTTCCTATAATTCGTTGATTCCATGTAATATCCTAGTATGTATATCTACCAATACCCACAGATATTTTTTTGTGAACATATTTTATGTATCAGGTATTGGTTAAGATTTTGGAAGTAAAGATCGCACAACCAGCTTATATCTGATTCTTGCGAACAAGATTAACCGACCCACAGGTGAACATGATAATGAATAAGATATAGCTGGTGCGATCTTTTCTTCCAAAATCATATGTGCACAGTGATTGACAAAGATCTGTGGGTGTTCGTAGATATACATACTATACTAGGAATCAAAGAATTATAGGGAAGTGGTTGGTAAAATCTGTGAATCACTCGTTTTGTATTGTACTATCTTGGCTGTCTCATATGAAATTGTCTAGTAAGTCTTATCTGTGTTAGAATGTGATAGGTTTACTTGTCTTATCTGGAATTGCAAAATAAGTCTTCTTATCTAAAAATTAGGTGAGAGAAACTTTATGAAACAAAAAAGAGTAAAAATATGACAAGTTACTACGACAGACCTAACCCTGACCGTAGAGGAGTCTAGATTATGGTCTATATAAACAATATAACCGGTTTTGTCATTTTCACATTCTGCTAAACTGCGCCCCCAGAAACCACAAAACAACCCATTACCATCAGTTTTAGTGATCACTCTTTACATTCAAACACGAAGAGTAAGATGGTACAAATGCAATGATTAGGGCTGATGGATTTGATCTCTTATTGGATCATCGATTTACCAGACAACTTTTGGTGGGTTTTTTATGTATAACTTTTATCTTTTATGATAACCTTTTATCATTTATCTGTGAGCTTGCAGCGTGACTCAGTCTAAAGATATACTGTCCATCTTAACTTTCGTAGCACTTAAATGGTTGTAAAAGGATCTCTCGTTTTGATGCATTTCCACGAATATTTATAAAACGCTTACTGATATTTTGTTGTTTGAACTTTGAACCTTTTTTCTTAATTACCCAGTGAAGCTTTTTTCTTGTTCTATCAATTTTCTCTGACTGCATCCATATGTTTCTTAACAGCGGACAGTTTGGAGGTTGAAGGTCTACTAGAGCTTTTGGATCATATTGCTCTCATGGCAAGTTTCAGGCTCAAGCGGCCTCTCAAGTTGTTCCAACCAGTAATACTGCCTTCAAATCCTGAGTAATACTGCCTTCAAATCCTTGGCAGGAAGCTACAACTGCATAGTAATCTGTAGATAGATTCTGCCCCCATAGAAGCTTGATGACAGTTAATAGGCAATTGACATACACAGTTAGCAGCCCTAAACAATCTTAGTATCAGTACATACATGAGTATATCCTTGCAGTTGTGTTCCTTTGCGGGGTGGGACATTGTTACACAGTATCTTAACCTTTCCAAATGCTTTATCTGAGACTGATAATGATACTCAGCCTTTTCCACCTTCCTATCATTCATCTCTGTAATGTTCTACTGCGATTTCAAAGTCAATAATATTATGTATTGAATTCGCTTTTGACTACATAATGTATTGAATTCGATGCATTAATATCTTCATTGTGGGTTTGCATAGTTTTTTACCCGACCGTGTTAAGGGTTGCATAATAGTAGTATTATTATTTTTTTTTTAATTGTGTTCTTGTTCCAATTACAGCCGAGCTAATCAAGGCATGGACCTAGCTAGCCTTTTCATTTCCTTCCTTTTTGTATTATGAAAGTCACAGAGAAAGTAGAGAAAGTAGACAATATGGTCTTGGTGTCACCACCAAAATATAATGGTCCTCTTAGTTTTTGTAGAAAGAATCAAAGAAATAAATTGCGGTCTTTGTTTTCTCACTTTGACAAGGCTATTGCCAACAGGTTGGCTCATGTTTTATTACGCAAAGAGGAGAAGTTACCTTTCAAATACCTCAGTCCATCCCTAGGTGCAAATAAGTACGGACTAGTACAATTTTTATATGGGTCTATTTGGGTATTTTATCTATTTAGACAAAAAAATAGTGGGTTTATATGGGTTGCTAAAAGGATATCCATGAACCCATATATTAATAATCTAATTCAATTATAGGGCCTAATTGGGCTTAGTGGGCCCGTCCCGGTGCAACCAATATGGGCCTAATTGGCTAGAGTGGGTATATTTGGGCCCATCCTGGCCCAAATCATATGAGCGTAGTTGGGCTCGGTGTGGGCCTAGCTGGGCCCAACATTGCCCAGACCATGGAGGCCTAGTTGGGCTCATATGGACCAATTTAAACCCGACCAAGTACATCTCGCTCATGCCTAGTTAGGCTCATATAGCTATGACAGGTTAATATAGACTAGGTCGGATTAATATTCATAAAGTTAAGAACCTTAAAACACAAATTTTAAAAAATATATATTATCATTATATGGGTAAATTGGTATACCGACATTAAATGGGTCTAAACGGGTATGGATATCCATTTAAATTTCTTGATGGGTCATAAATGGATGAATGGGTATAAATGGGTCGTATAGCTATGTCAGGTTAATATAGACTAGGTCGGATTAATATTCATAAAGTTAAGAACCTTAAAACACAAATTTTAGAAAATATATATTATCATTATATGGGTAAATGGGTATAACCACATTAAATGGGTCTAAACGGGCATGGATATCCATTTAAATTTCTTGATGGGTCATAAATGGATAAATGGGTATAAATGGATATGACCCATTATGACCCAACCCACGGATACCCATGGACACCCATTTTGCCACTTCTACCAGTAACTGAGAAACTTCAGAAGAAATTGATGGCGTGGAAGTCTAGATTCCTGTATTTAGCCGGTCGAGACCTAGTGATTATTTTTTTTTTTATTAAAGACTTCTTTCATCTCTATGTTGGACACTAAAGTTAGAATTCATCTTTGGGTTGGATTTTGGCTTCTTTTCATCCCTCTATTTCTCCTAGTTGGCCTACTTTGATCCCTCTCGCCGGAATGCGGTGGAAAAAGATGACGTGGTAAGTTTTCCGACGCCACATCAGCATATGTGGAATCCACATGTCAGCTCGAACCAACAAACCAAACCGAATCAACTCAATCAATTCTTCCACCCAAATCAAATAGGTTCAACCCAATCGGTTCACCTACCGAAAAGACTTACTTTTTATTATTTTTTCATTTTTTCCTAAAATTTTTAAATTTAAAATTCTTTCAAAAATAAAATAATAATTTACAATAATTAAGTAATAACTTATAATGATTTAATTTCTTTAAAACCTTTCATTGAATTAAAAATTATTTAAAAATTAAAGTAATAACTTATACTAATTAAATAATAAATTATAATATAAGTTATTATTTGATTAGTATAAGTTATTTCTTTAAATAATTTTTAATTCAATGAAAGTTTTAAGGAAATTAATTTTTAAAAAATAAAAAAAAGAAATGGACAAACCGGATTTGCAAAATAGGTTTTTTGGGTGGGCCAGCCGGTCGGACAACGATTATCGGATTCGACCGCTGAAGGGCCGAACGGACGGTGTCGCACATCCTTAGACCGGGTTTTGGGTGTTATAGGTTTTCTAAGAAAACCAAGCTAGGCTAAGTTACGCTAAAAAAGACATGATAAAGATACAAAACTGCACTACTGTGCAATAAAGAAAATAAAGATAAATTGAGTAATTGTAGTTTTGATTGATTGATCTTGGATCTCTTACATGAATAATCAACAACCTTATATATGCTTTTAAAATCAACAAATAATCAAGACCCGTTACAAATTGTCCAAGATAAACCCCTTTAAAATTCAATCCAGCAACCTCTTTCCCGAATCTCGAATTGATTTCAAACATATATCTGCTTCGATTTTGAATTTCAAATGTCAACTCCCTACCCTAATCGATTTCAAGATAAAATCACTTCAACAAGGTTATCGAAAATACTCCAAGGCCTTTGACACCTAGACCTCGATCCACCTGTCATTGGGCAAGGGTAACCCAAAGTCAACCCATCAATCAAGATGACTCCAAGTCAACCCATCGGTCAAGGGTGACATCAAGTCAACTCATCGATCAAGGATGAGCCAAAAGTCAACGCATCGGTCAAGGGGACCCAAGGTCAACTCATCAATCAAGGGTGACCCAAAAGTCAACTCATCGGTCAAGGATGGCCCAAAAGTCAACACATGGATCATGGGTGACCCAATAGTCAACTCATCGATCAAGGGTGGCCCAAAAGTCAACTCATCGGTCAAGGGTGACCCATTAATCAACTCATCGGTTAAGGAGACCGAAGGTCAACTCATCGGTCAAGGAGACCCACGATGACCACTCCAAGTCCACAATTTTGAATTTGGTACAAAACAAATACCATTAAAAATATGTATTGGCAACATTGCCTTATGACAGAGATATGCGCAGTAGATTTTTCGTTCTCCTCTGGTTTCTGCGTTTTGAGTTTTTGTTCTCCTTGAAAGAGACAACTAAATTAAGGCAGGGGTTTGTGGGTTATGTTGGGGTTGTATGCTTGGGGTGCAACTACTTACTGGCATCATGAAGTCAATTGGAATTCGAATGGAATTTTATTTGTTCAAGCTTAATTATCATTTTACTTTTTAAGAATGGACCTATTTTGTCAATAGTTTTTGTTCTCCACTGTGAGTGATTACCGTCGTTGGTTGGCCCAATCTTCTGGTTTAGTAAGGAATTACATTTATTCAAGACAGAGATACATGTGTAATTTAGTTTAGACAGAGACAAAATGGAAAGCCATATTGGAAGGTTTAGATTTTATTCACAATATGGTTATTTTGATGATCAAACTTCCAGTTGATTTGCAGGACTATGACTATTCCTTGGATTTGCGGAGCCTTGGTTGCATGTTTGCTCGAATGGTGAGAGTCACACTAGTGGGCTGCTCTTGCCCTTTAATTCATTGTTGCACTTATCCTAGATTCTTAGTTAAATATATTTCTTCTTCTTGATGCAGATATTCAGGAAGAACCGTTCTTTTATGGTCAGGACAACCATGATCAGCTTGATGCACTCGTTGGCAGGTTCGTTAACCTTTGTCCTCATTATTGTGCAAAGGAGTTTTAAAATGTAGCTTTTATAAGTGAAAGAGTGATTATATTTAACCGTGGAATTTCTCTGGATAGCTTTCTTTTTCTTTCTCTTTTGTTTGCATTTTACGTTTCAGTGAATCGAAAATCGGACTAACTCAAACTTTTTTTTGGCTCTCCTTTTCCTTGTGTACTAACTCAAACTTCTAGATCCCTTCTTATTATTCACAGGTTATCCCTCAATCGATATGCACCCGTATGGACTTGCAGTAAGTGCTAATTTTGTGTGGTTGGTCAAATTTTGATGATAATTTGATCGATTATCCGGTTATCCGGATAAGGGGGTTTTGTATTTGCTCCATTTTCTTTTCAGTTACTGTTAACAAGATCTTCAAGATAGGTCATTATTTTGACCATCTTCATTTCCATACATAATATGGGTTCATTTTGTGGTTTTCTTTTTCCGTAAAACTTCAGTTTGTTGCAGTGATCAAGACGATTATGAGGTTGTTCGTAAAGTTGGAAGGCAAAATATAGTGAGATATTTGAAGGAGTAAATGTGAATAGCAACGAGTGGTGCATCATTAAGGTCCTGAAACCTGTTAAGAAGAAAAAGGTAAAAGCTTAATGGTGCTATATTTGCTTGGTTGTTTTTATGTCTTTATCTCTGTCATGATACACATCCTTTGATAATCCAATGCCCAATTATACTATGGCTTTCCACTACTTTCCCTCCAATGTCTTTAGCAGCTGAGCTTGAATTCGGTTATTTTGAGCAAATATTCTTGTTATTAGCTCAAATATAGCTACATTACACTCATTGATTCTTGTTATTAGCTCAAATATAGTTATACGACACTCGTTGACTCTGTTAAACATATGCTATTACTTAACTGTTTGTCTCTGTTTTCCACTTTGACAATGGTAGACTTGTAGTTGGGTTTGAATGTTTTTTGATGGCTGGTATGACGTGCTCTAACCCTTTATGGATAAGGCTTTGGGTGATGGCAAAGATACATTCAGTTGGATAATTTTAACACTAAAATATATGTTACAAACCACAGAATTAACTGAGAGCCGGTGTGATGTTCTAGAACAATATCCTGGCTTGCCTTATTCGACGTTTAATTTTCTGTGCTAGCTTGGTAAGATGCGTTTATCTGTTGAGATATTTGAATTATTTGATTTTATTAAAACAATTTATAGAGTTGTTGTTGATACACTGGTTGCCACAAGCTTTTGATATGAGTTTCTGATTGAACATGTGGATTGACTGAAACTATTCAACAGCATTCATTTTCTTTCAAGGCTTTTGTTCATGCAAAACCGGCTGCATTTACACAGTGTTGCTGTAGTAAACAAGGTCGAATCACAGGGATTGCGAAATAACACTGTCCTTAGAGGTTTCGATCGATTAGGCTATAAAACAACAAGTAAATAAAGTATCGAATTGGTGAGAGTAATAGGCAGAGAAAATAAAATAAAGAAACAGCGTGTGCTGGTAGGAAGATGTAGTAAAAAAGAAGTGTGCTGGTAGGAAGATGTAGTAAAAAAGAGACTTAGGTTGTCCGGGATTCACTACAGCGGGTGCTGTCTAAGTAATAAAACTATGGTTTGGCTAATTTATTCGTCTACCTTGTAGGGCTACCTAGCCTCTATCTTCTACAACCAGCTGTTTACTGATAGTGTAAAACTACCCTATCCCGAACAACCTGCTGTTCGCCAGTGTTGCCTATCCTAAGGTGCAGTAGGCGCTGTACTACGTGCTGAATCCTCAACTACCCTAAAAATCTCTTTCGACAACAGTTAGGATAGAGGTTGTATATAGAACGATCAGATTTCCTAACTTCTCCTGTTCAGTGTTTCGCTAGGTCATATAAGGTGCACAAGAGGGTGATCAGGCCGCATGCGCTGTTAAGCTCTCCATACACAAATCAAGGTGAGAACGAACAATAAAAGCCAAAACACGAATTATTACTCAAACATAACTGTAGCTACATCCCATAAACCTAGATTAGGGAATTTGGTTCATGAATAAACTAAAAACAACAATAGATAGCAACAGCGACATGCTGTCGAATAAAAATCTAAAGGTCTTCACTTTGCTTCAGCCGAATTCTCCACTCTCTCTTGCTCTGAAAAATGATTTTTTGTTGCTGAGAAAAGAGTTTGTCGATGGGCCAAAAAGGCTATCCTTCTTAGGGTTTTATTCTTTTCTATTTATAGAGAACAAAGTCTTTGATAAAATCCTAAGTCTTGGAAAATAAGTTTTCTTCTCAAAACCTAGCAGCAAAAGGTCTTCTTTCCTTCCAAGGAGTGTCCACGTGATCTTCAATAAAATTTCCTTGAATTTAAGTGCAAGCTCCAAGTTAATTATAAAAATCGGGACTTTGACGCAGCGCCGCTGTCAAGCTGTATCTGGATGCTGTTGCTACTACAGTTTGAACTGGAACTTGACATTCAGCAGTGCCTCGCTGTTTTCGGGCCAAAATCGTCAACATCCAATAAAAAAGGGACCTAATTGCACTTGAAAGCTAACAAGAGCTAAGAAAGTAGAATTTGGTGCAAAAGAAAGTGATTTCCTTTCTAAATGCATAAATGGATGCTAAATACAAGGCCAAAAGAGTATTGTGCATGTTGTAAAAATGTGTACTTTCATGCTCATCAAATTCCCCAAAACTTAAACCTTTGCTTGTTCACAAGCAAAACATAAACTTAATCACAAAAAAATGATGCAGCAGGAAATTACAACAACCATCTCGAAATTAAAATACATCAACAGCACCTGTCATGCATAGTACAACTCTCCTGCAGTCAGAAATCCGAAATTGTCTCATTGAAAGAAAAATTATCAGTTCTAATTCAACAAAAGTCAGAAAGCGCAGAGATGATAAAAAAAAAAGTCAAATAGGTAGCCATTCAACCTTCAAAGCTCCTCATGCCATTGCATAAAAATAAGTACCAAAAGTAAGCAACCACCCCATAGGCCGATTCAAATTTCCTATCTCTACAAATTAGCATAAAGGCAAAATTAAGGATCAAAAGGTCTTTCTTGGTCTTGCAATAGGGTTAGTTTAGGGCTAACAAAGAAAGGGAATTAGATGGATAACAAAAAGTGCTTACCTTCCAAAATCCTAATTTAGGATAGCTTCTTCTTCAAAGTAATGATCGAACCAAGAACTTATGAACCTTTGAGCACAAATAGAATTACAGGAGATAATGAGAGCAAAAGACCTTACAAGGGAGTGATAAATTTTTTATTTTATTGGTTTTTGTTTTTTATTTTTTGTATCACTCATCTCCATGTTCTTAATTTACAAAGCTCCATTTCACATCTCGGCAAACTCCTTGTGTTTTCACCTTACAGCGGGTGCTGTCACGATGCTGTCATGCTAAAAATTAGAACAAGGAAGGCAAACAAATAGGGTCGGGCTATCATCCAAAGGATAGCATGCTTAAAAAGCACTGTGATGGTCGTGCAAGGCTCAAACAGCTAGGGAATGATGATGTAGGTATGTGAAAATAAATTCGACCATCAACCTAGGCTCAAAGGGGTTGTCTAATGGAAATTATGATATAGGTAGGATAATCATCTCTATTCCTATCCGAAGGAATCGTTTGTCATCTTTATTCCTATCGGAAGTAATGGCATATTAAACATGGATTATGATGATGCTTGAGTACCTTTTCTTTTTTGGAGCCAATATTTATCTTGGGAAAGGATTCAGATTTATCCGCTCTGATTCTCAGGTGCTGCAAGTTTTCAATGTTTTCTTCTTGACAGTGCCTTTGTTTTTTTCCGTTTTGAAAGTGCTGAGCTGTTGATAACATATGTTGACCACATATTATGGACGTCTTTTTTTTTTTTATGCATTTAGGTCTTCCTGTTCGCCAACTCCAAATGCAAAAGTTACTTCCACAACTACCTGAAGCCATCAAAGCTCACATGTACACCAATGTTTAGGAAGCAACATAAGAAGGTCAACTTAGGATTCATGGCATTATTATTGTTCCCTGTGCTAGCAATTTCAATCTTATGCCTTTGTTGCAAGAAAGTTTTATGTATATGATTTTTTTTTTTTTGATGCGAATGTATATGATTATATTTTTGCACCTTGCTAAACTTCTACCTCAGGCATCTGACTGGATCAAACACATTAACATATTAAGCTATGTCCCCCATTCTGGTACCTCATCCTGTACAGGTCCTCGTTTATTATTTGGTTTTTTTATTGATTTTTATCCTGATCAGCAGAGTCTTGTTGTTGTTGTTTTTGTGACCCTTATCTGGAATTGATTGATTTATAATTAGTCCAAAAAAGTGAAGAAAGTTTTGTTCTGGGTTTTGTAAGGGAGCTCCAAGTCAATCTCTTTCAGGAACTCTGTCTGGGACCATAGCAAATTCACTAATCTTTTGGCCATCACAAAAGACTCAAAAGCTTCACATTATTGTTTTGTATAAGGGAGCAAGAATAACTTTTTTTTCCATTCTTTTACCAGTATTATTATTAGTGGACTCGAAATTTTGTATCTGATACTTTGTATAATTTCATAAAATGTCAATTTTGATTATTTTTTGTGCTTTTTATATTGTTTCCAATAGTTAATTATTAGAAAAACCTACTGTAGGTTTCATTATTTATTTTTTTAAAATAGTAATATAACATTAAGGAGGTTAAAACCCCCACAGTATAACCCCCACAAATTGGATTATGCAAAAAGGGGCGCAATTTGTGGGGTTTTTAATGCAATTTATGGGGGTTTCAACACCCGCTATTTGCCGACGTGAGTTTGAGCAAATCCTGCGCTGACAAATAGCGGGGGTTGAAACCCCAGCAAATTGCATTAAAAAACCCACAAATCAAATAGTGAAAATAACAATTAGCGACAGATGTAACTGTGGGGGTTTTGGCAACCCCCGCGACGGCAAATAGCGGGGGTTGAAACCCCGCAATCTGCACTAAAAAAACCCCCACAATACGCGCGCCTTTCTGTAGTGATGAGAGTATTGTGCAGATGACAAAGCCGATTATGATCTTTATATGAGGTTTGTGCAATGGGTAGAACATGTGGGTCGATTTATCTTGGGTATAATCTTTGGGAGGAGCAGATCTGCAACTTCAAACAGTGATCGAATGATATGGTCACGGCTTGGGCAGGAAAGGAAGACTTTGTGCTAGAATCTCTAAGCCATGTGTGCTGGGAGATTTGGAAACAAAGGAACAACGCACTGTTTGGGGAATCACAAATTGACCCTGGCAAGACAATGCGATCGGCTACTAGGTTGTCAAACGAATTGCTTTTGCAATGACAGAACCTGCAAACCAGAAGTTGGGGACAGGCTAATGACCAATGGAAGCCACCGCCATCAGGTTGGCTGAAGATGGATGTGGATTGTTCTTTTTTCAATTTTGATGGGTGGATTGGGGCTGGGATGGTGCTTTGGGAAGTGCAGGGTGTGGTACATGATGTTTTTATGTGTGCTGGAACTGGTTCTTCACCAGCTGCAGGGGAAGCGTGGGCATTATTGAAGGCAGTGAATCGCATACTTTTTCTGCGTATACAGAGGGATCAAATATGCACAACTGGTGCGTTCTTCTCTTCCAAAATTCTAACCAATCAGATACATAAAGAGTATAAGCATATTGTTGATAAAACCTGTGGGCGCTGATAGATGTACATACCAGGATACCATGATCCTTGTCTTGAAATAAAGAACTAATAGAAAATTAAAAAAAGTGGTTGGAAAAATCTGTGAACTGAGCGTCTCATATTATTTTCGTCTGTCTTATATGTGGTTGCGTAGTAGGTCTTATCGGGATTAAGATCTAATAAGTTTACTAGCTCACTTCCAGTGGGTTGCACGGGATTATTTTCCTGCACAATCCACAAAAAATTAATTAAAATAGATTGGAAAAATAAAAAAAAATATAAAAACAAACATGATGCTTAATTGAGGGTGATAAAATGACTTTAATACTATAACAACATTCGTTTGTATGCAAATAAAAACAAAACAAAAGAAGAATAAGAGAGAATGAGTGAATGATAGAGAAACTGTATCACACACAAACTGTATCTAGACCTTGTGTAGTGCAAATAGAAATAAAATAGAGAAGGAGTAAAAGAGAATGAATAAATAGAGAAACTATGTCACAAAGAGAGACTATTATTTTACATACGCAGATATCTGTATTTAAAGAAAGATGATGGAGAAGAAATTAAAGGGCCAGTTTTGAATAACAATATTATCTTATCAGTTGTAAAGTTTATCAATCTAAAGCTAATATAATTCTTATCAGAAAACAATCATAGAGTAAATAACATAATATATATATATATATATATATATGTAATATTAAATGATTTTTGTTTTCAAATCAATGACATAACTTTTCAGTTTTTTCTGATAAGAGTTTAATTCTTATCAGCAATAATTCATAAGCTTCTCATATTAGAGTTTAATTCTTATGAGCATCTTTTTTATATTGAATTTCAGCTTTTAGCTTAAATTGTACGAGGATATAACTTTTCTGATGAGAGTTTTATTCTTATTAAGATCTTTTTAATATTGAATTTTTTTTGGATAATTATATTTGTTATTATGGCCATATGTCAAAATCTGATTGATTAAAACTAAACTTAAAACTTTTCACATGGCAATACATATTAACCTCTAAAATCCTATGTGTCAACACCTGATGAGGATATCAGCTTTACATATATATAATAGATTTGTCCGTGGCAAGTCATTCTACCTGACAATTGGTGAATCTTCTTCCGTAACAATCAGGCAAGAAAATCCTTCTTTATTTATTATATGTTCACAAGGATATGCTACATGTACAACGTACCTAATATCATTTTTTTAAGGACACTAGAGGCCATTCCACCCTAGGTAGGTTGGCCAAAGAAATATAGCATGTAGGTATTATTTTTTAAAAATATGATGCAGATAAGTACACTTAGACGATTATTTGTTATGTCACCTTATGGAATCTTTGGTTAGCAAGGAATAAGGTAATTTTCTAGAACCAAGACGTAGATTCGGCAAAGCTATTCGAGGTAATCCTGTTTCACTCGATTTCGTGGATCAAGGTAATGCAACCAACTTTTCCTTATAGCTTTGCTGACTTTGTTCTTTGTGCTGAGAGTATCAAGGGGTGGTATGGTGTCAAATGTAATCTTTCTTTTGTGGAACTCGCTTCGGTGTATGACCTGATAAGGGTGGTACTTTTGTATTCTTATCAGGTCTTTCATGTCTATCATCTTTGTGATGAGTGGACTCTGTACATATTTTTATTTAATACAAGTATCGATTATATCAAAAAAAAAAAACTACACTTAGACGATGTACATCTAAAAGAGTAGAAAACTAGTATCGTATTCCGTGTCTCACAAGGGAGTTAATAATTTTTCTTATATATTAATATTTATTAAGAGAGAAAAATCAAAGGAGATTTAATTAAACAATAATTTCATCAAATTAGGAAAAATTGAATGATTTTTTATGCACGAATAAAAAAATTAAATACTTAAAAAAACGTATGATAGAAAGAAAGTGATTGTGAAAATGCAAAAATAGTACTCACTTATACGAAACATATAATTCTTTAGGTTAATTTTAGAAAATGATTTGAAAGAAAACTGTATTTGTAAGGGGAGACTATAACTAAGTAGACTAAATTTAATAAATCTTATTATTATCGTTGTTTACTATCATAGAACAAAGAAAATATTTTTTCCCCCTTCCCCTCCGTGATTTATATTTTTTTCTAATTTATCGTGTATTATTTAGGAAATTTATTTTGCTAATTTATCGTGTATTATTTAGGAAATAAATCTGCACATTCAATATATATACTTAATTAGTCTAATTGTTCCTAATATAGTCAAATTTAATATCAGGTCTACAACTAATCAAATTTAGGGAGTCTCCACCATATAAAATTCAGTTATATTAGGAATAATTAAACCATATAAGTATATATATTGAATGTGAAGATTTTATTTCCTAAATAATACACAACAAATAAGGAAATAATTAAAATTTAGGAGATGAATGGGGAATGGATAAGGTAAATTGGAGAAATAAATAACTCCTAGAATGGAAAAAGCAAATAGTTAAAGATAATTTGTTAATATAAATAGGAGTCTACAACAAATCAAATTTGGGGAGTCTCCTTCATTCTCAGTGTTAAGTGGTAAATCTTTTCCCCTAACAATCAGGCAAGAAAATCCTTCTTTATTTATTATATGCCCCCAAGGATCTGCTACATGTACAACGTACCTATTATCATTTTTCTAAGTACGCTAGAGGCCATGCCACCCTAGGTAGGTTGGCCAAAGAAATCCAGCAGGTAGGTACTATTTTTTTTTTTTGATATGATGCAGATAAGTACCACTTAGACGATGTACATCTAAAACAGTAGAAATGGAAAGACTATCGAGGTAATAAAATTAAATACAAATAAGGCAAGATACTAGTAGAGACCTACCCCTAAACCTAAACACACTCTGTTATCGTCCTATATATAAACATTATTAGCTTTTCAGCAAAAAATATAAACATTATTAGCGGCTTCGCCATTTCACAATCCTCCACAAACCAGAAAAACAACACTGAAAACAGCGCCGCCACAAACCAGAAAACAACCCTTCTATATATTCAATCAGTTTTGATGATCACTCTAACATGTATTCATGCAAAATGAAGGACATGGTGGTGCTGGTATGGTGGATAACCCTAGTGGTTAGGGCTGATATCTTTTAAATATCGGATCGCCGATTTACCAGAAAAATTTTGGTGGGTATTTTTTCTCTATATATCTTCTGTTTCTTTATGAGTCTCAAGTTGTGTTTTTTTCAAATTTAAAATATCAAGTATCTTATTAATGTGTTTTGCGTTTCATTAGATCTGGTCTTATGATAAGTTGTGTTATAGAAAAAAAAAAAAAACTCTGTAAGTTGTGGAACTAGAAAATTATGATAACTATATAAGTTGTAGATCTAGAAAAATTACATTGGACTCTAAATTGTTTAACTGGAAAAATTATGCTGGCATGGTTCTTTTATGCACAAAGAACGCTGCTGATTTGATCGGCTTAAAAGAATAATTGAATTTGGTCAAACAGAGTGTCTGTTTAGCGAGGCTGTTAATTCAAATGTTCTTTTTTTTTATTTTGATGCTAACGACCGCTTTATTTATAAATAAAATTACTTACAAGGGATTAGTAAGTATAGTCTATCAGCAATGGAAGAGTACTACCAAGAGGACACCATCCTACAGGGGATTAAGAAATAGAAGCTAAAAGATTGAATTCTCCTCTAAGACCTCTCCAGTTTTTCAAGCACTCGGCATTGGCAATAACATGTGAAGTTTTTAATTCAAATGTTCTTCCGCTAGTAATTGTTTGATGCGGTGGCTTTAACCCTAGAAGTTAGTATTATCTATGGAAACCAATCTATATACATGTTAAAGCAAAAACTTCTCTCTGGTGGATTCTGGTAGTGACACGTGTTGTGTTTCTAAAAAATTAAACTATTCTTAAAAAATGTTTCTACACTCCTTATTGACAAGTCTTGAATTTAATCCAAAAAAAACTTAAAACATTCTAAACTACACCCTTTTTTATGCAAAATTCAGTCTTGAAGTTAATTGTTTGGGAATGACAAAAAGGTATGTGTGTTCATAACAAAGAGACTCTTCTTTTGACAGATTATCCGAATAGCAACCAAACTCATTAGCCTTTAATGGTTAAAAAAATAAAACAAAAAATATATTAACTTTTCCAATTGACATAGTTATAAATGCACATGAAATATCCACAGAGACATTAATGGAACATTAGGCTTAAGTTAACGGTTAGGAATGCCATAAAAATTAAGCTTAAGTTAAGTTTCAATGCCGAAAACCAAAAGTCACATACATGAACGCTAAGGTTACATATATTTAAATTCTAATTAATTTTTGTACTACAAAATGAGGACAACCATATACCAGATGGTAATCATATTGGTTTTACTAAATTTTAAGGACAAATTTCAAAACGTAGTATTCATCCACAATCAACAAAAACATGTGGAGAAGAGTAGGAGGGGGCCAGGTCTAGGAGCTTTCGGTGCCGAGGGGCCATTTTCTACGTTGGAGTCTTATATCTGACAGTAATTCATTATTTTGTTGTATGTTTTTTTTATTATATGCTTATTTATTAGGATCAGGAATTGCCTTTTTAATTAATTGCTATTAGTTGGCATTAAAATTTTATAGAGATTAGTTTTTTTTTTTTTTTTTTTTTGATGCAAACGACATTCTTTAATTATTTATAATGAAAGATAAGATACATAAGTTCAAACAGCGAAATTGAACACCTATTTACAAAAGCCCAAGACTCCTATAGCACCTGTAGTGAAGTTAAATTGCAGATGCCACCAGTGAGAAGTTACGCCTGGGGGCTCTCCATGATCTAATAGTTTCAGCATTTGATATAACTGTTGACACACTAAAAGGAAAATCTGATTGTAAAGCCTTGATCCACGATGTGGCATGCACCAAAATTACATCAAACACCCTATCCACATCGGCTGCAGTATTTCGAAAGGTTCTCCTATTTCTCTCCAGCCAGATTGCACGCATTGCAGCCAAGCCAATGAGAAGCCAGAAGGCTCTGCTTGAAGCGTGTGAGGATATGAATGGCCATTGTATCACAAAAGCCTCCACACTAGCGGGTGCACACCATTTGACGCCCCACCACCTGCAAATTTTGCACCATACTTGCCAGGAAAATGGACAAAACAGAAAAAGATGGTCCCTATTTTCAAGGTTTGAGTTACATAGGCAGCACATGGAATCACCAAGAGATATAATCCCTCTATGTCGCAGAGCCTCCTTAGTAGAGATGCCATCATTCAAGACCAACCATAACCAGCACTCAATCTTGAATGGAGTCAAGGACAACCATACAAAAGGTTTGTCACACATATATCCCATCTGAGAATAAATAAAATCCCTGCCAAGCCTTGTGGAGTAAGCACCATCTCTTCCTTTACACCACAGTCTTGAGTCCACCCTTGAGGGAAACAGATATGTGCCTGCAACAGCACGCTTTATTTGTTCCACATCCGCTTGCTCCCATTCACGAAGTGACCTCCTCCATGACACCACCCATCTGGGTTCAACCCCAGCTAAACAATCCTTCACTGAAGCATCTTGACATAAGGATAAGGAGAACAACCGAGGGAATAAATCTTTTAATATACCACCGCTAAACCAGTCCTCGTACCAGAATCGAATTGTCGCGCCATCGCCTAACTGAATAGATGATCCTTGAAGTAGAGGTACCCCAGTCTGACTACTTGATGATCCCGATAAAACTATATCATGCCAAATAGGGGAGCATCTCTGTAAGGGGAATTGCTGGAACAAAACAGAAGGATGAACTCCATACTTACTAACAACTAATGGTTTCCAAGCCTTTTTCTCGTCAGAGCAGGAATTAAAATTCCATATCCATTTAAACAGGAGGCATTGATTCATGATGCCAAGATCTACAATTCCCATGCCACCTCTATCTTTTGGAACTGCAATTTTTTGCCAAGCAACAAAACAAGTTTTCCTTGATTTTTCCAAGCCACTCCAAAAGAACTTTCTGAAAATAGATGTCAGCTTCTTATACACTGCAGCCGGGAGTTTAAATAAAGACATATAATAAATCGGTAAGCCACAGAGCACAGATTTGATGAGAGTCACTCTTCCTCCAATTGATAAAAATTTTCCTTTCCATGCTTTCATACGATTGGCCACTTTATCTAGTACAGGGCGCCAAGCATCCACTCTTCTCATATTAGCTCCCAAGGGGAAGCCAAGGTAATTGAAAGGAAAGTTTTCGACCCTGCTATGTAACTGACCTGCAATCTCCTCTGTCGCTCTTTGATTAATGCCAATACCAACTACACTACTTTTATAAAAATTGATGTGGAGACCTGACAGAGCTTCAAAAATTCTAAGGCACCGTTTCAGATTAAGTAGTGATGGCAAATCAGCAGGGGAAAATAAAATGGTGTCATCAGCATACTGCAACACGGAAACTGTCAAATTGTGAACTTCAACTGCCTGAATCAATCCCATAGTGGTAGCTCTAGAGAGAATAGATGCTAAGCCTTCAGCTGCAAGATTAAATAGGAAGGGGGATAGGGGATCTCCCTGTTTGAGACCCCTGAACATTGAGAACTCATCAGACGGTGACCCGTTAATTAGGACAGATAATTTGGATGACTCAAGACACCCAAAAATCCAGCTTCTCCATCTCTGTCCAAACCCCATCTTCTCCAACACTTGCAACAAGTAATTCCAGTCCACCGAATCATAAGCTTTTTTAAAATCTAGCTTCCACAGAATCGATCTAGCCTTTTGTGTCTTAAGACTGTGAACCACCTCAGCAGCAAACAAGGCACTATCCATAATGCATCGCCCTTCAATAAATGCCGACTGTTGCAAACCAACTAGAGTAGGCATCACTCTTTTCAATCTTAGAGCTAGCACTTTAGATATAATTTTGTATAAAGCACTCACCAACGTAATAGGCCTGAAGTCATCAAGCGATACAGCACCTGATTTTTTCGCAATCAGAGAGATATACCCCAAGTTGGCCCCTTTAGGGAATCGAGCTGACTTGAAAAATTCTGTCACCAAATCCATAATATCAAATTTCAACATCTCCCAGCACTTTTTGTAGAATGAAAAGTTGAATCCATCCGGCCCGGGAGCCTTTGAACTATCACAACTCCACACTGCTGCTTTAATCTCCTCCATTGTGACAGGGTGTTCAAGACTCGCAGCATCCTGATGAGATAATTTCTTGAAATCCAACGAACCAATAGAAGGTCTGACCTTATCCCCAGAGGAATAAAGTTTAGAGAAGAAATTTGTTGTTGCCGATTTTATCTCAACAGGCTCGCAAGTAGACTGGCCGCCAACTTCAATGCAATCCATCCTATTTTTTCGACCTCTATTACATGCAGATAAATGAAAATATCTTGTGTTACGATCCCCAAGACGACACCAATTCAGCCTTGACTTCTGTCTCCAGAGAGATTACAATTGTTTAGATTTTAAAGCAAATTCAACTTTAAGTTCTTTAAATCTGCTGATTTCGGTGTCAGCTAGACTTCTTCTCTCTGCATCCTTATCCAAAGCATCAATCTCACCTTGCAATTCTGCTACACAAGAGTTTAAATTCCCATAAACTTCTTTATTCCATTTGCTTAAAAGTCGACGTAGCATGCTCAACTTTCTTAATAAATTGAAACGACCTGGATACATATTGCATGATTCCACCCAAAACTCCTTGATAACATCCTGAAAACCAGAATAATCCCACCACGCATTGATGAACCGAAAAGGTTTTTTACCCTGGTCCCCATAGTCTTGGAACAAACACAAGGGGACATGATCTGATCCTTGTTTACTACCAGATACCAAGCAAAGATGTGGGAAAAAACAGAGACCACTCACCTTCTGCGAATATCCTGTCGATGTGGCTAGCAGCCCTTAAATTTCCCCACGTATATAAGCGGTCCTTCAATTCAAACTCCATTAGATTTAATTCTTCCACAAACTTTTTGAAAGCGTTAACTCCTCTAGTATGCACCCTCCCACTTTTACGATCCAACGAACACAGAGTCTCGTTGAAATCCCCCATTACAAGCCAAGGGGATTGATATGACGATTTCAAACCCAACAATTCGTTAAACATTAGTACTCTAAGATCAACCTGTGATTTGCCGTACACACCACAAATTGTAACACGTCTATTCTGATGATTTAAGGATCATGTGAGCTGTGGTGGAATTTTAAAGAAGAAGATATATGTTTGGTGGATTTTATTGGTCTAAGTTTGACAATTTTGGATTTATTTTCGTGCCCGAATGATATTATTTGTTTGATACTAATTTACCAATTTATATGATTAATGGGTTTATTCAATTTTTAACTTTTTTTTTTAATTTTATTTCCTGTGCATGCAGGGATTGTGGGAAACAAGTGTATTCAGGTAAGGAAGTTTATATGATTATGTAAATGATCAACTACTGCTGCTTCCATTACTTATTTACCATTTTTTTTATGCTGACTTATTTAGAATTTCTTAATCCTGGTCTATGGTCATGTTTTCATTCACTTTTGTGTTGGACTTGATCTGATGGATTTCACCCTGTTCATGATGCTGCAAAATCTGATGGATTTTTTTTTGTTTTTGGGCCTCATGTTCTATGTTTTGTTTCAATTTTGTTTCGTGATAAGATCTTTGTATTTTCTTTTCTTTTTCCAGAGTTTATGATCGAGCTGCTATCAAATTCTGGGGTGTCGATACTGACATCAATTTTAATCTGAATGATTGCGAGGATGATCTGAAACAGGTTGGATGATGTGAATTATGCCAAAAAAATTTAAATTCAGTTTGCGAACAAACAATTAAACAAACTCTGTAACTGGGTTACTGCGTGTTTCATCAGTATGGACAGATGAAGAATCTAACGAAGGAAGAATTCGCAAGAGCACTGGTTTCTCAAGAGGGAGCTCAAAATATCGAGGGGGTGCATTGCACAAATGTGCGCGATGGGAAGCTCGGATAGGGCTATTCCTTGGGAAAAAATGAGCAATCATTTTGAATCTATACTCAGCATATATTATTAAGTCCTCTTAAGAGTAGATGCAACACTTTTAAGTAATGGTTTTAATATGGAGGGAAAATGGGTTTTGAATTAATTGTCAAGTAGGTTGTTTTTGTACTTTTTCCTTTATGGGAATACACTATAGAGCTGCCGGGAAAACAATATATCCTTGCATGTAGGTATATTTATCTTGGGCTGTTCGACAGTAAAGTAGAAGCTACAAGGTCTTAATGATTATGAATTACACTCTACTGATGATTTATTACCATGAATTATCAACCTCAATTCAGCTCCATCCAACACTGTATCCCTTTCGGTTTTCTGCAAATAGGGCTTATGACAAGGCAGCCATCAAATGTAATGAAAGGGAGGCAGTGACCAACTTTGAGTCAGTCAAGTACATATGAAGGGGACATAATTTCTGAGTCCGAGGTTCAAGGTATCATTTTATGCAGGACCACGTATCAAGCTAAGGCTAAATTCACCGTCAGATAATAAACCATTTTCCTTTTTTTTTTGACTTCTAACAGAAAATAGCTTCACGTTTTTTATGATTGGTTTTACTAAATTTTGAAGGTATAGATTCTAAAACTATTATTCATCCACAATCAGCAAACCATAGAACAACCCAGGAGAATTTCAGGTACACTTGGAAATTCGCTCAATATAGTTGATTGCTTCTTCCTATTTTATTATTACTACTAGTACAGTACCTGTGGATTCCACGGGCTTGTTATTTCTCCTTTTACTTGTTCTATTTTTGTTGACCCAAAAAACTGAAGTTTATATTGGTGCTTTAGAGTTCGGTATTGATTGGTTTCTTTGACCACCTTGAAATTTGAGATTTTGTAAACCAATCCCTCACGTAATTTGGCCCGAAAATGTTGTATAAAGATTTTTTTTATTACAACATGCATCATTGAATCCTGAAAATACAATACAATGAAAAGAAAAAAATAAAAAAGAAAAAAGTTATAAAAAATATAAATATAAATAAATCAGAAAAATTTTAAAAAACAAACACAATGCAAAAAAAAAGGTAAATTGTATATAATTCTAAAAAATTAAAAAAACTAACAAAATTCCCTTAAAAACATGAAAATAATAAATGAAATAGAAAAAACTAAAAAAACACAAACAATTACAAAAAAAAAAAAATAATATAAAATAATTAATTTCAATTTTTCTTAATTGCTGAAAATTTAAGTGGCATGTAAAATGTTTTTTATTTCAATCATAGCACTACTTAATATTTAATTTTTAATATCAAATAAAATGTCATATATTCTAGAAAAATTAGAAAACTATCACAAAGGAAGGAAAAAAATATATTATAAATCTGAAAAAAAACACAATGCAAAAAAAAATTAAAGCATAAAAATAATGAATAAATCAGGAAAATTAAAAAAACAAACACAATGCCAACAAAATTAAAACATAAAAGTAATAAATAATTCTAAAAAATTTGAAACACAAAACCAATGAAAAAGAGAGAAAATATTATATTAATCTAAAAAAAATAAAACGAAAAGTAATATTATAGTGAAAAAACAAAAACAATGACAAAAAAAGAAATATAATATAATATTCAGGAAAAAAACTAACACAATGTATAAAAAACAGGAAAATAATATTTAATTCAAAAAATTTACAAAAAATAAACTAATTCAATATAAAATAAAATAGCAAAAAAAATTAATTCTGGGCAATTAAAATAATACCAAAAAACTGGAAAACATTATATAGTACTGTAAAAAAACTAATGCAATGGAAGAGAAAAAATATATTATAAATGAGGAAAAAAACAATTACAATACAAACAAAAAATATAAAAATGTAAATAAAATTGAAAAATTTTAAAAAACTAATACAATGAAAAGAAAATAATATAAAAATAGGAAAAAATTAAAACAAATCCAACGGAAAATAATATTGCCGTGATTTGTTTTGACTGTAGTTTCAAAAAAATTAAATAATAATAGAAAAAAAAAGAAATAAGCATACCTTTGAATCAATTAGAACCAAATCTAAACTCATAAGAAGATTTTGTAATTTGGTATTCAAAGACTCCCATATCCTTGAAACCCTAATTTGAATTGTCCATGAATCCTTATGAGAGGTCAATTCATCCAAAGTTTGAATATTCATTCTCCTAAAAATAATAATATATTATACAAATTTAAATATACAATTAAAGTCTAACACAAAAAAAAGAGTTGATACTAAAAAGTGTTTTCGTTTATATAAATTCTAAAAAATGTTAATACTTACTAACATTTATACTGAAAGAAAGAAAGTGAAAAAATAAAGTGAAAAATAGAAAACTAACACAGAAAAATAATATTTAATTCAAGAAAATTGAAAAAAATTAACACAATGCTAAAAACTAAAAAATAATATAGAATACTGGAAAATTTTAAAAAATTAATGCAATGTAAAATAAAATAGGAAAAAAATATTAAATTCAAGGAAATTAAAAAAAACCAACATAATGCTAAAAAACTAGAAGATAAAATAAAATACTGGTAAAGAAAACTAATGCAATGGAAGGGAAAAAATATATATTATAAATGAGGGGAAAAAACAAATACAATACAAAAAAAATATAAAAATATAAATAAAATTTTCTCAAACATAGATACTTAAAAATTAAAATAGAATTGAAAAGAAACTGTAAAACACAAAAACTGTATCCGGATGTCATTCCGATTTTTCTCTGTGTGTTTTCACTTCTTTGTTTCTCAAAAGAAACTGTATGAGACACAGAAACATAAAAAACAAAAAAAGAATTGTAAAGAAACTGTAAATCACGGAAACTGTATCCGTATTTCAATGTACTAACATCCCGATTTCTCTGTGTGATTTCACTTTTTTGTTTCTATAAAGAAAATGTATTAGATATAGGAACTTAAAAACCAAAATAGACTTGCATAGAGAATAAAAAAAAAGAATGAGATTAGTACGTACTGCAAGCTAAAAAAAGAAGGAAAAGAGAGAAGAATGAATGGAGAAGAAACAATATCAAAAACAAAACAACTTGTACCTATATTTATAAATATTTAGAGGTAAGAGTTTAGTAATTAACAATTTAATCTTTTAAAATAAGAATCGGTACAAAATCAATGGGTTTAAGGTTTTTTTTTTCCTGATAGGATGGATGTTGTTTTTTTGGATTTAGTTAAAGTGTAATTGGGAGTGTATCTTTTAAAACTGATGATTTTGGTTGTTTTTTTGATATTGTTGGGATTAACTATAAATCTGATAATTTATTTTTTCTAAAAAATCTGGTACAAAGTCAATAGGTTATTATGGGATAAATATGTTTGTCATTATGGCCAATCAAATTACATTTACAACACTCCACATTGCAACAAAAGAAGACCCTAAAACCTCCACATGGCAATAAAGTAAGACCCTATAAATCTTATGTGTCAAAACTTGGTGGTGAGGGATACAGCTTTAAATATATATAATAGATTGTTTGAAGTATAAAAACATCTCAAGCCTTTACAAGTGTGGGATATGTCTTTATAATTTGTAAAAACTTGGCCATGCATATGATCTAACATCACTTTCAAACATATGGGCCTCTCACTTTTTAGCTTCAAAACTAGATACTTTTATATTTTATAAGTTTAAAAAAATATAATAATATTTAATTTTATTTAACCTTGGCACATAAATTTTTTCTAAAATATTGTGAAAAATATTATATTATCCTAGGTATTTAAAATAAATGAAATTTACACATAAAAAATAAGAAGGATTAAGCAAAAAATATAAATCAATATAAATTTTAGAAAAGCAAGTGAAGAAAAGTGATTGATATAATTCTTTTATAAAAAAAGTGTAATTATAAACCATTATAAAAGTATTATAATTTTTTTTAGAGAATTCGTTTATCATACTAAATAAAAAATAATTCATTTGAAATTTTATGAATGTCACGAATTAGAGTTAAAAGTTATCTATAGAGTGTTTATCCTTATACAATAATTTTAAAATATTTCACTATCTTGAGTGTTAACCACATATTTGATTTATTTGGAAAAAAATAATGAATTAAAATCATTCAATTTTTTAAAAAACATAGATTTATTTAAAAATATTTTAATTGTATAAGTATTTTATAAAAAAAAAATTGAAAGTTATGAAATTAATCCAAATAAATTACAAAGAAAATAGTTATAAAAAGTAAGTTAGATATGTAAATTCAGAAACAACCGAGGGCCCTGTCATCCATCAGATGATGAACCCTCCGACGATGGTGTGGCGGTGACGGAGTTCAGGCGGGATGGTGAGAAGGGCAATAATATCCAGGCGGATTCCACGAGCGTAATGCAAGATCCTTTCGGGATTATGCAAAATCTTGCAGCGTAATTCTCGCAGAGGCGATTTGGGTGTCTTTAAGGCGAATACTGCGGGATTAAAATTAGTTGACCAACATGTAGCTCGTGATCAGGGGACAAGAATTGCGGGAGAGACTGCCAGATGTGCCCAGTGTAGCTATCCTTCAGATATGGGTAGGGTTTTTCCGGGAGACGTGTTGGAAACCTCACAACCCATTCCACTAGAATACTCATTTGGGCCTTTGACGGACCCTGGTGGTGGGCTTTTGGCTATTCACATTGACTCTAGTCCAGATGCAAGCCGAACTGGCTCAACAATTACTGTAGCGCCCTCCTCCTCATTTGCGAGTTCCTCAAATACTGGAGGGAGATCATCCTCACAAGTATCCTCGCCTGCACAGCTATTTGGTGAGAAAACTTAAAGCTTCCACAAGAACAGCACGTAGAATTGACAGGGCTATGGCTGAGGGGGAGTGGAGTCATATCTTCCGCGTTTGTCTTTGCTAGCAGGCAAGCATGGACACTCAGATCATTGGCCTATTGTACTCTGCCAGGAGAAAATAAATTAGGGCTTTAAACCCTCTAAATTCCTATCATGCTGGCGGTCTTTTCTCAACTTATTAAACCCTTTAAACTCCTATCATGCTGGTGGTCTTTTCTCAACTTTTATGGGATTGTCCGTGATATGTGGTTTTACATTGAGCAGGACATACCCGGGAGGTTCCATCTTTTACAGAAGTTAAGATGGAGTTGGGTCACTGGAATAAGAATTCGTTTGAGCAGAAATTGATGGTTTAGAATTGAGTTTTGAACAACGTGACTTATCTACGGCAGAGAAGGAGAGACTTGCTGATCTCAGGTCAAAGCTATATCAACGGGAGAAGCAACATGAAATTTTATGGCTACAGAAGTCTAGAATCTCTTGGTGCAAACTGGGGGATCGCAACACACGATTTTTCTAGACAATTGCATGTAATAGGGGAGGCAAAAATGGAATTCATTATATTCAGCGAGGTGGTGTTGATATTTACGATCCCATCGAGATTATGACTCAAGCAGTCAGATTTTTCTCTTCATTATATGTATAGACTGGGAACGGAAGACCTAAGATTGAAACTTTGCCCTTTGCCACTATTGATACACGGACTGCAGATTCTTTGGAAAAAGCAGTCTCTCTAGAGGAAATAAAAATGTTGTGTGGGCATATATGATAGCTCAAAAGCACCAGGCCCCGGATGGATTTAATCTTTTTCTATAAGAAATGATGGGATCTTCTAAAAGATGATTTGTTGGATTTAGTGCAGCTTTTTTTCAATATAGGTACCCTTCCTAAAGGTTCCACATGTGGCTATATAACATTGATCCTGAAGAAAATAGATGCCAGAAGTTTTGATGAGTTCAGACCTATTACACGGATTCATGGGGTTTATAAAATTGTGTCTCAAATTCTAGCAAAATGACTCAAGCCGATGTTGGAATCTTTGATTAGTAATACACATTCTGCCTTCACTGTCGGACGAGATATATTAGATTGTACTCTGCTGGCTACGGAGGCGGTAGATTCACTAAAAGCTTCCCGCACAAAGGTAGTCGTTTGGAAGTTGGATTTTAAGAAGGCATATGACCCCATTTCTTGGGATTATTCTCTCTATTCTAGTGTATTGTCTAGTTATTAGTTTTAGTAAGTTTTTTCTATTTTTTACTCAGATTCTACACAACTTGCCTTGGTAGGTGGGTTCTGTTTAGTATTAACATAGTCTCCTGTGTAACAAGATTGGTAGTGTGGAAAGTTAGTGCTCGGGCGTCATTTTTCTTTGCTTGACATATTCTCATAGACTCTTGCGTTGTATTTCCACTTGTACATTCTGTAAATAATGTTCTTAATAAAGCTTCTCGTTTGCATAAAAAAAAAAAAATACATTCCAGGGCTTTGCTGTTTAGCAAAGGAGCTCCGCTACAGGAAAATGCAATAGGAAAGATTTGATTGCAAGTGGCACACCTCTCTACCGTGGCCTGTGATATGTTATTTATAGCATTGTCAAGATACATTATGTTACAGAAACATTGTACTACATGATCTATAACACTTAAATGAGATAAAAAAATAGTCAAGTACACAATGGGGATTAGGCTAACATGATGGGGACACAAGTTTTGTACATGGTTTCCTAGATTGTGTCCCTGATAGGGATGGGAAATGGGTAGGGTCGGGTAGGGTAAGCAAGACCCAGACCCGGACCCTTAATCAAATCGGATAGGGTAAGAATGGTCTAATTATGAATCGGGTAGGGTAAAGTTTGAATTTTTTGCCCAACGGGTAATATGGGTCTGGGTAAGGGTACACCCGCTAAGTAAAAATCAAGTTCTAATTAAAAACATAGCCTACAATTATTAAATTAGCATTCATGAAATATATTCCAAGTTAAAGCATAAAAATTTTAAGTAGCGTGTTACTTTTCTCAACTTAAAATCCAAAAAATTTTTTATTTCTTATTCTCCATCATCTTCTCTATCAAGATCAACATATATTTTTCTAAAAAAAAGTTAATATTATTAAATAATATAAAAATAAGAATCTTATAATAATTTAAAAATATAAATTAATATTGAATGCTTATTTTCTTCTTCTATATTATTGTCATAAACAATTATAGGATAATTATATATTAATATTCCTTTAAAGACAAAGAAAAATTATAATAATATAATATTAGTTTAGGGTTGTAGAGCACGAAATTTCAATAGGCTTAGGAGGAGATGAACATAGAAAAAGAATAGGAGGTGAGTGGAAAAGAATTAAAGAAACAAAAAAAAAAAGAAACTAAGTTGATTTTTATATTACGATTATAGATTTTAGAATATTATATAGATAGGGTCTAACGGGTAGGGTAAAACCTAGACTCTTACCCAGAACGAGACCCTACTCGGACCCGGTCAACTCGGGTCTGGGTAATACCCTACCCTTTTTTTACCCGGTCAAAGTCGGGTAATACCCTACCCATAAAAGCGGGTGTCAAGTGGGTATCGGGTAGACCCGGAAAAATTGCCATCCCTAGTCCCTGAGTGTCAGCATGCCCAAAAGCAGTTTTAATACGTCCCAAGTTTTTGACGCGAGTTCAGTCCAGTCCTTTACGCAAACATATATATACATGCCCTTTGCATGCTTTCCAACGACGTACCCAACTGTTATGCATTAATTCCTGCCTCCTGTCCAATGTATTCAGGCCTTCCACTACGTTTTTAACGAGACGGCACACGAAAGTTACGACTCGGATATTAATCGCTGTTAATAGATGATAAGCATGATCCTAAAACCTAGTATAGTTATCATGTCTGACACCTATCTGTTTACACGTATTCTGGTTGTATTAGGTTCCCTCATACTGTAAGTCTTTGTTACGTGTGTAACCTCTATTGTATTTCATATCAGTATTTAATAACATGTCAGGGCTGTGCAAAGGCAAGCCAATTACTGCTCAAATCTTATTAGGCTATACTTCTTCATGGTAGCGGAGCTACAAAGCTTAGCCGCATACCTCCAAAAACCCTAGATTTCTTTTTCTTTTTTTTTTTTTCGTTCCTTTATTATGGCTATTGATCCTCCTCCCTCAGCCAGCTCTGGCTCAAATAATATTCCTCGTGGTGCAGCTGCTGCTGCCGTTGCTGTTCCCCAGGTGCAGTCTCTGACCAATTCTCACCATGCAATCTCCATTCAGCTGAATCACACCAACTATGTGTTTTGGCGTGCCTAGATTGAACCATATTTGGCAGGCCAAGGTGTGCTTGGGTATGTCACCGGTGCATTCCCCTGTCCTTCTCCTACTGTTACGACTGAGGCTGGCCTTATACAACCAAATCCCGACTATGATCGATGGATTCAGCAGGACCAAGCCATTTTGAGCAGCATTAATTCCTCTATTGCAGTAGATGTTTTTCCCACCGTTGTTGGTAAGCGTACTTCTAAGGAAGCCTGGGATGCCCTGGAATCCTCTCTTGCATCCTCTAATCAGGCCCGGAGAATGGCTCTTCATTCTGCATTGCAGCAGATCACACAGCTTCCAGATGAACCGGTCATGCAATATTTGAATCGAGCCAAACGACTCTCTGATGAATTGGCTGCGAGTGGCCAAGCTATGTCCCCTACTGATTTTCAGATAAGTTTAATTCGGGGTCTTCTTCCTGATCTTAAAACTTTTGCTACCACTGTTTCTGCTCGTCCCGAGCCCCTTTCTTTTGCAGAACTGCAGGGTGCACTCATGAGCTATGAGTTTCTCAACAATGACCCCTTGAAGACTCTTGCTCTTGACTCAACTGCTTCTGCTGACCCGCATAAGGATCAGTCTGTTTCAATTGCTACACCCGCAGTACATGTTACTCAAAAACAGCCCTTTAATACCTCGACTCAGCGCGGTGGAAGAGGTGGACGCCGCGGTCGAGGACGCAATGGCCGCGGCTACAATCAGCAGCCCTATGACAATAGGAATTTTCGTGGACAGGATTTTGGTCGTCCACGGTGCCAAATATGCAACAAATGGGGTCATACGGCGCAGACATGCTATCAGCGTCACTCTCCGGCCTCTGTCCATACAGTCTCTCATCCATATTCCTCTTATTCCACGGATCAATGGTTTCCTGATACGGGTGCTAGTCACCACGTGACTCCGGAGCAACATCATCTTCAACATTACACTGAATATCCCGGGAGTGAAACAGTTCAGGTGGGTAATGGACATGAGTTATCCATCGCAGGTGTAGGTAATACCTCTCTCTCCACTCCCTCACGCCCTTTACATGTCACCAACATTCTTCATGTTCCTCATATAACAAAGTCCCTCCTTTCGGTTCAACAATTTAGTAAAGATAATGATGTATTTTTTGAGTTTCACCCTACTCTTTTCTTTGTTAAGGACCGAACCACCAAGCAAATTCTTCTTTCCGGCCGGAGTAGTCGTGGACTCTATGCTTTTGACTCTTCTAGTGGACCGCAGGCACTTTCTGTTACTCGGGTTGCAGAAGAGACGTGGCATCAACGACTTGGACACCCACATCGTCAAGTTCAACAGCATCTCCTCTCTACTTTTCAGCTTCCTGTTCAGTCTAGATCGCATTTCCATTCCTGTGTGTTCTGTCCTTTGGGCAAATCGTCAAGAACTCATTTGTCTTTGTCTACTACTCGTGCCAATAAACCTTTAGAGCTTATTTTCACAGATGTTTGGGGACCTTCCCCACATTCCGGTATTGATGGTTCCAAGTATTACGTTATATTTTTGGATGACTATAGCAAATATCTATGGTTTTACTGCATCAAACGAAAATCGGATGTTTACACTACCTTTTTAAAATTCCAAGCCCAAGTTGAACGATTTTTCAACACCAAAATCAAGAGTGTTCAGAGTGATTGGGGAGGTGAATATCGTTCCCTGCATCAATGGTTTCAAAAGTGTGGAATTGTTCATCGTGTACAATGCCCACACACACATGAACAACAAGGCTCAGTTGAGCGTCGCCATAGGCACATTGTAGAAACAGGCTTAACTTTAATGGCTACTGCACATATTCCTTTTCAATATTGGCACTTTGCGCTTGAAACAGCAGTTTTTCTAATTAATAGATTACCTACTGCTGTCCTGCGCAACAAATCTCCTTATGAAACCTTGTTCTCCACACCTCCTGATTACTCCTTTTTAAGAGTTTTTGGGTGTCTCTGCTATCCATATCTCAGGCCTTATAAAACCCATAAGTTTGACTATCGTTCATCCCCATGCATTTTTCTGGGCTATAGTCCTCTTCACAAAGGATATAGGTGTCTAGATTATTCGAATCACCGCATATACATTGCACGGCACATTAGGTTTTTTGAGAATATCTTTCCGTTTAAAACACTGCAGTTACCTACCCCCTCTTCCAAGACTCCTGCAGATACATGGGTGTCCATCCCTCTTCATGTTTTCTTCCCGGAGAATGGAAAAGTGCCGTGCACCACGACTACTCCATCACATCAGGTATCCTCCCCAAACACATCTTTATCTCCTTCTCCATCTACTCCTATCTCCTCATCTGTCAACCCTGTGTCCTCTCACGATAATCAAGTGTCCACGACTCCTTCTACAACTCCACCAACCAATACAAATCGTCTTGACTCACGACGACAATTATCTTTCTCCCAACCTGAGCTCTCGCCTACTTTGCCCTCCTCACCGTCATTATCCAGTTCATCCCCACAATCCACTCCAGAACCAGAACCTCCAGCTCCACCCAGACGAATGACCCTTCGGCCCAATCCCAAACCTGTTCAAAAATACTCCCCATCCAACTATCACTTAAGAAAACTACCTGCTCCTGCAACTGAACCCACGAGTTTCACTGAAGCCTCCAAACATCATGTTTGGCAAGCAGCTATGCAAGATGAAATCAATGCTCTCCTACGGAATAACACCTGGACTCTAGTACCTTATCATGATTCCATGAATTTGGTCGGTAATAAGTGGGTGTATAGGATAAAGAGGCATGCAAATGGGGCAGTTGAAAGGTATAAAGCCCGACTTGTTGCGAAGGGATTTCATCAGCGGGAAGGAATAGATTTCAAAGAGATATTTAGTCCAGTAGTAAAGCCAACAACAATCCGGACTGTTCTTAGTTTTGCAGTGTCCTGTGGATGGAAAATCCAACAACTTGATGTGCGAAATGCTTTCCTTCATGGTGTCCTTGAGGAGGAAGTCTTTATGACACAACCACAAGGTTTTCAGGTGGCAGATAAACCTCGGCATGTTTGTCGTCTCAACAAGTCTTTATATGGCTTAAAACAGGCCCCGAGAGCTTGGTACAAGCGTCTCAGTGACTATTTGTTGTCTCTTGGTTTTTGTGTTTCGAAGGCTGATTCTTCTCTAATGATTTATCGGCAGGCTGGGGTTGTTGTTTACATTCTTATCTATGTGGATGACATCTTGCTTACAGGAAATAATGCACCATTTCTTCAAGATTTAATGCACAGGTTGGGCCGCGAATTCTCTATTCGAAACCTGGGCACCGTGAGCTATTTTCTTGGGGTCGAGTTTACACCAACTAAAGAAGGTTTACTGCTCACACAACGAAAGTATATAGCTGATCTTCTTGCAAAAACTGGGATGCAGGACTGCAAACCGCTGCAAACTCCAGCCTCAACAAGCAAGAAGCTTACAAAACACACAGGCAAACCCTTTCAAGACCCAACCTTGTATCGTCAGATTGTAGGGTCTCTTCAGTATTTGGGGATCACTCGTCCGGACATTCTTTTTGCAGTAAACAAAGTAAGTCAGTTCATGCAAGCACCAACGGAGGAGCACTACCAGGCCGTTAAGCGCATACTCCGATATCTCAAACATACAAAAGACTATGGGCTGCAGCTCTCTCGCCGGTGTGACACTGCTATTCAGGTATTCACGGACGCAGATTGGGGTGGCAGCGTAGATGATGGCAAATCAACCGGTGGTTACTTGGTTTACTTAGGCAAAAATCTAATTTCTTGGTCTTCGAGAAAGCAGCGCACAGTAGCCAGGTCATCCACCGAGGCAGAGTACAAAGCAGTTGCCGATGGTTCAGCTGAGGTGCTTTGGATACAATCCTTGCTTGGAGAACTAGGTATTACATATTCTCCGCCTATCTTATGGTGTGACAACATAGGTGCCACCTATCTTGCTCACAATCCGATTCATCACACACGAACCAAGCATGTCTCGTTGGACTACCACTTTGTTCGTGAACAAGTTGCCACAAAGAAACTCCGTATCCAGTTTGTTCACAGTTCCGGGCAGCTGGCTGACATCCTAACGAAGGCTTTACCAGCACAGCGGTTTAGTCTGTTGCGGACCAAACTCAACCTCAGTTGTTCACCCGGTTCAGTTTACGGGGGCGTGTTAATAGATGATAAGCATGATCCTAAAACCTAGTATAGTTATCATGTCTGACACCTATCTGTTTACACGTATTCTGGTTGTATTAGGTTCCCTCATACTGTAAGTCTTTGTTACGTGTGTAACCTCTATTGTATTTCATATCAGTATTTAATAACATGTCAGGGCTGTGCAAAGGCAAGCCAATTACTGCTCAAATCTTATTAGGCTATACTTCTTCAATCGCAGCTATAAAATGGATGAAAGGCTTAACCCACCCAAGGCCATATAGGCATCAAATATATCTTCGTTAGTTAGGCAGCCTTAAACAATCAAATTAAAGATATACTATATATACAGCAGAGTTATTCAGTTCATTAAGGGTGATCAAGGAAATAAGGATAATGGAGATCAATAGCAAGAGGGTTGTGGTCGTGATGGTGATGATGGTGCTACTACTTGTGTCCATCCTTGCTCCTTTGGCTCTTGCTGGCGGCTGTGAGGAATGTCTTTATAGGACATGCGACCCCTGGGCGGCGAACGACTGCTGCAGTGGATGTACCTGCTATCAATCTGGTATTCTTGGGGTCTGCGGTCCACCAGTTGAATAATTCACGGCGACATATATATTGTATCCTGTTCTTTTGAATGCAACCCAACCTTCATGTCGTTTCTGCACACAACATGCTCGGTCATGGATGTAATGTGGTCGCATAATTAACCTGCTGCTGCTCTATTGCAAGTTAATTGATATGCAGCCCAAAATTTCTGATATGAACTAATATTTTGAATATACATTTTATATAAAATAATGTTTGCCTTAATGGTAGTTAGCAATAAAATCTAATCACCCAATTTCATTTTACCTTTTTAACCCCCTACTTTTGTGGGTTCGGCACTGTTGATATGTGTTCCTTTTATGGCTTTTAGTATATATACCTACTTTGCCAATTTTACTTCCGAGGATCATACAAATCGTTTCCCAATTTTTTAGATGAATTAAATCGTTTCCCAATTTATCAGAGGAAAACTGCAATCAAGAATTAAGACAAATAATACAAATAACTCTAACACGATCATCAACTGGAAAGGAAAACGCAGGATGTTCTCTTGGCTCGCAGCTTAGCTTTTGTTCCCCTGTATCCTTAACATTTTTGTCTCTTGGACATTTGTGGTTTCTCTCCCTTTCTTACTTTTTTCTTCTTATACATCTTATTCTGTACTCTACTTTTATCATAAATAAAGATTCGTTTTCATCAAAATAAAAAAAACAAATAATACAAATTAACGCAGTTTGGATCATAATCGGTTAGGTGCAGTGCAGATCCTGACCCACCAGTTGGTTTAAACGTGTGGTCAGGGTGTTTTTTTTTCTTATTTTACATGATGAAGATTGAACAAAGCAACCAATTTTGAGTCGATTGCAAATATGGCACACATTTTGTGCTAGCAACTGGAATCTCGGACATGCTGATGAGAGAAGGTGGATAAGTGACACCAAAGGGAGTATACTATGTGAAGAATGGGAGGGATTACATATACAACAATTTCGGGTTCAGAAGATCCAAATTTTTACCGTGGCTTGGCCTCGTCCCTTTTAAGGTTGAGTACTGTTAGGTCTGGTTAGGATTAAACCATGGCATTACCACAAAAGATGCCCTTCGCCATGGTATAGTGTCATATTGGCCGATTCTATATGCCCTATGTGCTCTTGTCACCTTGAGACGCGGGATCATCTTCTTGTCACTTGTCTAGTTACATGGAGAATGTGGACAGGGATATGTAAGTGGTGGGGTGTGCAGTGTTGTTTCCCGGGTTCTTTGGAAGACTTTATTATGCAGTGGCCGTTTCTTTCTCCTGTGATTATTAGCAGGTCATCTTGGGTGATTCAGGGTTTTTCTACTCTTTGGGCAGTATGGTTGGAGCGCAACAGAAGGATTTTCAAGTCCAAAAGTACACGCTGTGATACTTTGGTGGACACAATTATTGTTCAAGCTAATTGCTTGGCTGCGAGCACTTCAACAAGACTTCCCTTATCCGGTGTCCTAGGTGCTATTAAGTGCAGAGGCTCTAAAGGATTGGAAGGGCACTAATAAGAATTACCACACTCTCACTACGTGTACCTGACGAGTTGCCATTAGCGGTGACATGATGATTGATGATGCGTAGAGACAACATTGAGTTGTTTTTGCCATAGTTTACCTCTTTGTTTTGTACATTTTACATCTACATCTGTACATTTAAATTCAGTCTATAAATAAAGATCATCATTAGCATAAAAAAATGAAGGTTTCCGTAAATAGAAGTTAATAAATTGCTTGATATATATGTGATAAAGGAAGCTTTTTCTTTGTTGGTATTTGATGGTATGGGGAGTTGGCATCAAGTGATCCACTATATCGATCTACATGTTGATCAATTCTGGACAATGAGTAACAATCTTCGGGTAATAGTCCTTTGGTTACGGCAGAGCAAAGTGACCGTGCCCATTGGAACGAGCCTATATTTTTTAGTAGAAACGATCACTTTATTAAGAAGTAAAATAGCTAAGCCAGAGTCATCCAAAGAATGACCTCACTAGCAGTTACAAAAAAGAAATTACACAAATGACTCCAGGAAATATAAAGAATACACTACAGGGCAAGAGCTCCAACAAGTTACACAAGGAAAACTTTATAACCAACCCCTCTTCAGTACCGAATGCACTCCGAACCCATCAATACATCACTGATCTCATAAGGGAATTGGGGTTGTTTCACCTTGATCCATGACACCATTCGAAGCATTATTTGATCAAACAAATGCCCCAAATTAACATCCATACTTTGAAAAATCACCGTATTACAGGCCATCCATACACTTCAAACAACAGCATAAAACAACATCATCCAAGATGACCTACCATTTGAGAAACCCACCAGGCTGAACCATTGGAGAAATAGGTCCTCCAAAGTTGATGGCGCACACCAACTCACTCCCACCAGGAACATAACCGTGACTACAACACCCTAGAGAATCGACAATAGAGGAAGAAATGGTCCCGAGACTCACACGTCTCCTTTCATAAAGGACAAACAGCAGCCTCCGAAGTGTTGATTGCATTACTAGCAAAAGGTCTATCTCTAGTGGCTAACCCGGAATGGAATGCCATCCACAAAAAACACTCCAGCAAGGCCTAGCCACACAAAAGGTTTCAATGCAAAAGCTAGAGTAGGTGGAAATAAAAGTTATAACCGGAACTTGCCGAGAAGCGGCCATCAGAGCGTCCAGTCGAAAGCCAAGAATCGTCTCCGCGTGAGCTGAAGGGAAAGGATTCTAGTAGAATCCTTATCTCGGCCACGAACTGATGTTCCCAAGAGTATAAGGGCTTCCTCCAACTGTACTCCCACACCTGACCACCCTCACAGAACTCCAGAGCTTCCTTAACAGTAGTATTCGACACCAAAGAAATCCGTGGATATAAGTCACAGAGGATACCCCTCTCGAGCCACTTCCTGGAACAAAATTTGCACCTCTTTCTGTTGCCAATATTCAGAACCACCCTGTCCTGCAAACACACATCCCCCCTACCTATAGCATCCCCTACTGCGACAATATGCCTCTATATACTTGAGGCGTGACTTAGAGAGAAGACAGGCCATAACGAGTCAGAATCTTGCAAGTAACAATCAGAGACAATATTGGACCAAACCCCATTGCATTAAGCCTCTCCATAAAAAAATCCCAAGACACTGAGTCGTAGGCCTTATTAAAATCAATCTTCGACATAAATGCTCTAACACCATACTTCTTGAATTGGTGCACAATTTCGGCTGCTGAAAGAACACAATCCAATATATTGTTAGTAATGTGCCCAAAAGCCAATCAATGGATGGTCGTATGTAGTCATGTATATACATTAAGGTTGTTCCAATAAATATGTTTATGAGATAAACCTTTGCACATATTTATAACCCTAGAATATATTTGATATATTCTTAAATGTCCCTAGTCGATTATTATTATGGATGGGTTGTAATAATAAATTAAGACTAGCGTATGTTGAGAATTATATGAGATATGAATTCTACATACGGGTACAAGTTAGAGAACTTGTGGACTGGACCGACCCACATAAGAACCCTACATGGAACGTTATATGATTGTCATTAGTGGTTCTTATATGTATTGTCCTTAGACCTGAGATCATCAAGGTTCCCAACATATGAGTCGTATACTTTGATGTTATTCCAGGTCATTCGTAACTGAGTGGACTTAAGGGTAATCATTGGGTATATGATATAATGTGTAGTGGGTTTTGATTGATCGAGATGGGATTCGTCTAGCCCATATAACGGGTATATTATCAGATGGCCTCTTGATAGAGTTGAACTGCTAAATGCGTGGCCACGCTCGGATTAAGTCATATGATGATATCATGAGTATCCGTTTTACACAGTTAACTCGGGGTTCAAGAAACTAAGATTAAACATATACGAGATTGACGTTATTCCATGTCTCGTGTTTAATCTAGATAATGTGATGAAAGGACGATGACATGCTTCCGAGGCATATTGAATCAGTACTGATCATGTCGTTTGGGTAGCAATGATGTGTTGCTAGACACCGCTCATTGTTTATAATTGTAAAATGAGATTTTACAATTATTGCCAAATGTTACAAGTGACTACAGGGTCACACACGTAGAACTGTTGATTCGAGCTAGTGGTTGAACCATGGTTGGACCATGGTTCGACCAAGTAGGTGGATCATGGTTGGACCGGGTCATTTTGTGCTGATTTGGTTCACTAATTATCAGAATTATTGAACCAAAATTAATGCCATATGATGTGTAATCCATTAATGCTTAGTGGAGCATTAAGACATAGTGGAGACATGATTAGACTTAAAGTATAATCATGATGGTTAATGCTTGATGATGTTGGCCATCGTCTCATTAATCTATGCATTAATTGTGTGTATAAATAGGGCTTGATGATCAGATTATCAACACACACAACATTCACACATAATTCAGATTACACACCCATTCTTTGAGAAAGAAAGAAACACCACATAGCTCCCGAAAATCCGTAGCTAGCACAACGGTTCGGGAGTGCTCGGGTTGGAGATCATGAGATGCTTTCCAACCAAAGATCGACGGTTCGTGTGGATACCGTAGAGGGGCGGAATTTCTTTCCAGCTCTAGCTGATTCGGCACAACAGTTGAGTGAAAGATCTCAACCGATTTAGGTACGCAAAAATTGTTATTCGGTTTAGTTACTTTCACTTGGATCCTCCATGGTTTCTGGGTTTTTCCGCTGCGTTTGATTGTCAAGTTTGCATGCCCAGTTACTTACAGTAGTAGCGGAGCCTCTTGTGAAACGCTAAACCGAATTTGTTGTGCATATGTATGATATGCTCATATTGATATATATGATTTGTTGTATGTGATGTAGCATGTTCATGATATGTTGAATTCGTTTTTGTATGTGTGATATATGTTGAGGTTTGTTTTGTCAAAAGTGTTTGACAACAAGTACTTGATTGGTATGTGATATCAATCAAGGTGTTTTTGGCAGTAAGTCGAATGAGTTCGACAAGAAAAATCGATTGTCGGTTTTCGTATAGATCGATTGTCGTTCTAGTACGATTGTCGTCCTTTGTCAGGTGCAAGGTTGTGAATTAATACACTGTGCAAGTGAGTCCTGTCTAGGAGACTGGGTTTTAAGTGAACCTTTGTTCCTCCAGTCTTTCCTGGGGATTTATCTTGGAATGATAATTCTGTCTTAGGAAATCGGCTACGCCATCTTTCCTGGGAATTATCGAATCAGTTCAATTCACTTCTTGTACGGGCACTATTCACCACAAGAAATTTCCTAGATCGAGGAGCTAGTCAGTCTTTGATCACAAGTTAAACATCGATTTTCAAGAGTTAAATATCGATGTTCTTGAACACTGCCAAGTAGTTGGGAGAATCAGATTCTCACGACATCGATGTTCTTATGTATTTTTGGTTTCTAATTTTACAAAACATCAATATATGATTTATTAAGAACATGCATATGATGTATAGGAATAATATGTTGATGTAAATATTAAGTTCATCTTGTGTTTCCTTCCATGATAAGCACTCATCATTGCTTAGATTAATACTTGGTAGGTTTTGCCAAAGCAAGGTGCCAATATTTATCCTAGCAAGGTGCGACAGGATAATTGTAATATCCGAACTGCTTGTTATGGGTTGAACTTAACTAGGTCATCTTAATAGGATTGAGGACTTAGAGGCAAGGAGTTGAGCTAAGTCTATGAGATAGACAAGAACAAGTGTTGTTCACTCAACTATCCAAGATTTATATAAGATGTAATTAACAAGAGTTGTCTACCTAAATAACTATGATATAAGTGATCAGCAAAGCTGACTTATCTTGTAGTGAAATATGGATCTTGGCCTACTTATAATTATCTTGATTTATGTAGTAGGAGCATCATTTAATAGAATTCCTTGTTAAATAATTTATGTATACATGACTCTTATTTGTGTGAGTTGATCATTGTTGTAGAGTTATCATAGCACAAAACACTAGTACACAATCACTGCGATCTGTCCTTGAGAAGGAAAAACTTAATGGGAATAACTTCCTTAAGTGGCATCGCAATTTGAGAATAGTCCTCAAACAAGAAAAGAAGTTGTATGTCCTTGAAGGGCCTGTTCCTAATGAACCGGCGCCTACTGCTCCTAGGGCGGAAAGAGATGCTTACAAGAAGCATGTTGATGATATATTAGATGTTGCATGTCTTATGCTTGTTAACATGGACTCTGAGCTTTAGAAGCAACATGAGAACTTGGGTGCGTTCGATATGATCGAACATCTGAAAATGCTTTTTGAAGAGCAAGCAAGGCATGAGAGGTATGAGACCTCTAAAGCATTGTTCCAATGCAAGATGGCTGAGTCATCACCGGTGAGACCTCATGTGGTCCAAATGATTAGATACATTGAGAGCCTTGAGGGTCTAGGTTTTCCTTTGCAAAAGGTGTTGGCTGTTGATCTAGTCCTGCAATCGTTGCCGGATAGTTACAACCAATTTGTCATGAATTTCAATATGAATCATCTTGACAAATCCTTGTCTGAGTTACTTAACATGTTAGGAACAGTTGAGCAACAAATGAAGGCAAACAAATCCAACAACATTTTAATGGTTGGAAAAGAAAGGAAAGGGTAAGGCCAAGTTTTACAAGAAGAAGAAATGTGCCAAAAAGTTTGGTGCATGTGCATCTTCCTGTTCCTATGTGCTGAAACCCAAAGGTGGTATTGCAAAGGAAGGACAATGTTTCCATTGCAACAAACCTGGCCATTGGAAACGCAACTGCCCTGTTTACCTTGAAGAGGTGAAGAAACAGAAGGGAAGTAAGACTTCCACTTTAGGTATTTTTGTTATAGAAACTAATATCTCTATCTCTGCATCATAGGTATTAGATACCAGATGTGGTTCTCACATTTGTGTAAATGCGTAGGAACTGAGAAAGAGTAGAAGGTTAGCAAAGGGAGAGATAGACCTGCGCATCGAAAATGGAGCAAGAGTTGCTGCACTAGCCGTAGGAACTTACTATCTTACCTTATCGAGTGGTTTGGTTTTAGAACTAGACGATTGTTATTATGTACCGACCATGTGCAGGAATTTGATTTCTGTGTCTTGTCTTGACAAGAAAAGTTTTTCATTTGTAATAAAGGACAATTGTTGTTCTATTTATTTCAATGTTGTTTATTATGGTGGTGCGTATTTAAGCAATGGTTTGTATGTTCTTAACCTAGAAACCGCAATCTCTAATGTTAATACGAAGAAGGTTAGAATGAACGATTCTAATGAAACCTATTTTTTGTATTGTCGATTGGGCCATATAAACGAGACTCGTATATCTAAACTCCATAAAGATGGAATTTTAGACTCATTTGATTTTGAATCATTTGAGACATGTGAGTCATATTTGTTAGGCAAGATGACGAAGGCTCCTTTTACCGGTAAAGGTGAAAAAGCTTCGGACTTGTCAGGTCTTATACAAAGTGATGTATGTGGACCGATGTCGACAGAAGCTAGAAGTGGATTTCAATACTTCATTACATTTACTGACGGTTTCAGTAGGTATGGCTATGTGTATCTAATGAGACACAAGTCAGAATCCTTTGAAAAGCTCAAAGAATTCAAGAATGAAGTACAGAATCAACTCGGCAAGAGCATTAAAATGCTTCGATCAGATCGAGGAGGTGAATACTTAGGCCAAGAATTTTCTTGATCATCTAAAGGAGTGTGGTATAGTATCACAGCTCACTCCACCGGGTACGCCTCAATGGAATGGTGTATCCGAAAGGAGAAATAGAACTTTATTAGAAATGGTTCGTTCTATGATGAGTCAAGCTAACCTTCCTTCTTCATTTTGGGGACATGCATTATTAAGTGCTGCCTTTACACTTAACCGTGTTCCATCTAAATCGGTTGAAAAGACACCATATGAGATATGGACTAGGAAGCGTCCCAATTTGTCTTTTATGAGGATTTGGGGTTGTGAGGCTTACGTGAGACGTCAAGCATCAGACAAACTTGGCCCTAAATCTGACAAGTGCCTTTTTGTTGGATATCCTAAGGAAACTAAAGGATATTATTTCTATAATCCCACAGAGCACAAAGTGTTTGTTGCTCGTACTGCTATTTTTCTAGAAAGAGAATTTATTTCTAGAGAGATCAGTGGGAGGAAAATAGAACTCAAAGAAGTTCGAGGTATTGAGGCTGAGATGGAACAAGGACAGGAACCACAAGTTGTTGTGGGTGAGAATCCTGTACCTGTAACACACGGACCGCGTAGGTCTGATAGGACTCGGTATGAGCCTGAGAGATATGGATTTCTTATGACTCATACTGGAGACGTGATGCTCATTGATGAGAATGAGCCCACTTCCTATCAGCAAGCTATTACGGGTCCAGACTCTAAGAAGTGGCTAGAAGCCAAGAATTCGGAGATGGAATCTATGTATGAAAACAAGGTATGGACCTTGGTTGATCCACCTGAAGGGGTAAAACCCATAGGGTGCAAATGGGTCTTCAAGAAAAAGACCGACATGGATGGTAATGTGATTACCTTTAAAGGGAGACTGGTTGTGAAAGGTTTCAAGCAAGTTCATGGTATTGACTATGATGAAACTTTCTCGCCAGTTGCCATGGTTAAATCCATCTGGATTCTATTGGCTATAGCAGCATACCATGATTATGAGATATGGCAAATGGATGTCAAAACCACTTTCCTTAATGGAAATCTTTTAAGGATGTGTACATGACACAACCTGAAAGTTTTGTCGATCCAGAGAATGCTAATATGGTATGCAAGTTGCAAAGATCCATTTATGGATTAAAGCAAGCTTCTAGGAGTTAGAATCTTCGTTTTAATGAAGTGATCAAAGAGTTTGGTTTCATTAAAAATGAAGATGAACCATGTGTTTACAAGAAGGTTAGTGGGAGCATTATCGTTTTCTTGTTATTGTATGTTGACGACATTCTGCTCATTGAGAATGATATTCCAACACTACAGTCTGTAAAGACTTAGTTAGGAAAGAATTTCTTAATGAAGGACTTTGGAGAAGCTGCTTGCATGCTAGGTATAAAGATCTTTAGAGATAGATCCAAAATGCTTCTTGGGCTAAGTCAAAGTACATATATTGACAAAGTGCTAAAGAGGTTTAGCATGCAAGATTCCAAGAAAGGTTTCTTGCCCATGTCACATGGCATATCTCTCTCAAAGAATCAATGTCCTAGTACATCTAAAGAGAGAGAGCGGATGAGTAAGATCCCTTATACATCTGCAATAGGATCTATCATGTATGCCATGCTATGTACTCGACCGGAAGTCGCATATGCTTTGAGTGTCACAAGCAGATATTAATCTGATCCCGGTGAGAGTCACTGGATAGCGGTTAAGAACATCCTTAAGTACTTGAGAAGGACTAAGGATGCATTCCTTGTCTATGGAAGCGTTGAAGAGCTTGTTGTAAAAGGTTACACAGATGCTAGCTTCCAAACAGACAGGGATGACTTTAGATCGCAGTCAGGTTATGTGTTTTGTCTTGGAGTTAGTCCTGTTTGCTGGAAAAGTTCCAAGCAAGAAACAGTTGTCGACTCTACAACTGGGGCTGTACAAAGTTCCTTCTGAGAACTATGTAGCAGATCCTTTGACTGAGCCTCTCACACAGCGGAAGCATAATGGTCATGCTACATCCATTTGTATTAGATACATGGATGATTGGCTTTAGTGCAACTGGGAGATTGTTAGTAATGTGCCCGAAAGCAAATCAATGGATGATCGTATGTAGTCATGTATATACATTAAGGTTGTTCCAATAAATATGTTTATGAGATAAACGCTTACACATATTTATAACCCTAGAATATGAGATATGAATTCTACATACGGGTACAAGTTAGAGAACTTGTGGACTGGACCGACCCACAAAAGAACCCTACATGGAACGTTATATGATTGTCATTAGTGGTTCTTATATGTATTGTCCTTAGACCTGAGATCATCAAGGTTCCCAACATATGAGTCGTATACTTCGATATTATTCCTGGTCACTCGTAACTGAGTGGACTTAAGGATAATCATTGGGTATATGATATAATATGTAGTGGGTTTTGATTGATCGAGATGGGATTCGTCCAGCCCATATAACGGGTATATTATCAGATAGCCTCTTGATAGAGTTGAACTGCTAAATGCGTGGCCACGCTCGGATTATGTGATATGATGATATCATGAGTATCCGTTTTACACAGTTAACTCGAGGATCAAGAAAATAAGATTAAACATATACGAGATTGACGTTATTCCATGTCTCGTGTTTAATCTTGATAATGTGACGAAAGGATGATGACATGGTTCCGAGGCATATTGAATCAGTACTGATCTTGTCGTTTGGGTAGCAATGATATGTTGCTAGACACCGCTCATTGTTTATAATTGTAAATGAGATTTTACAATTATTTCCAAACGTTACATGTGCCTACAGGGTCACACACTTAGAACTGTTGATTCGTGCTGGTGGTTGAACTATGGTTGGACCGTGGTTCGACCAAGTGGGTGGACCATGGTTGAACCTTAGGTGGAGCATGGTTGGACCATGGTTGGACCGAGTCGTTTTGGGCTGATTTGGTTCACTAATTATCAGAATTATTGAACCAAAATTAATGCCAAATGATGTGTAATCCATTAATACTTAGTGGAGCATTAAGACATAGTGGAGATATGATTAGACTTAAAGCATAATCATGATGGTTCATGCATGATGATGTTGGCCATTGTCTCATTAATCTATGCATTAATTGTGTGTATAAATAGGGCTTGATGATCAGATTATCAACACACACAACATTCACACACAATTCAGAATACACACCCATTCTTTGAGAAAGAAAGAAACACCACATAGCTCCCAGAAATCCATAGCTAGCACAACGGTTCGGGAGTGCTCGGGTTGGAGATCATGTGATGTTTTCCGACCAGAGATCGACGGTTCGTGTGGATACCGTAGAGGGGCGGGATTTCTTTCCGGCTCTAGCTGATTCGGCACAACAGTTGAGTGAAAGATCTCAACCGATTCAGGTACGCAAAAATTGTTATTCGGTTTAGTTACTTTCACTTGGATCCTCCATGGTTTCTGGGTTTTTCCGCTGCATTTGATTGTCAAGTTTGCTTGCCCAGTTACTTACCTACCCTCAATGAAGGAAAACTGGTCACTGCTAATCATTAACGATATAACCAGCCTAATCCTCTTCGATAGAACATTTTCCATGATTTTGTATACCCCATGAATAAGGCATATGGGCTGAAATTCCCTAAAATCTGCAGCATCACATTTCTTCAGGATTGAAGTTAGGAATGCTGTTAATTCCTTTGGATAGAAGGCCTGATTGATAAAATTCATTCATCATATCAACCAAATCTTCCTTTAACAACTCCCAAGCTAGCTTATAGAATGTGAAATTAAAACCATTTGGTCCCAGTGCTTTATCCCCATCACATTCCCATATAGCTTCCTTCACCTCCTCAACTGTGAAAGGCCACTCAAAAGCATCAGCCTGATCCATGAAGAGTCGTTTAAGCAATAAATCACCCAGCTTTGGTCGGACACTGGAATGTGGCTTATACAAATCCGAGAAAAAGTCAACGGCAGCCTTTCTAATCCCCACAGGATCAGTAACCACTCTCCCATTGTTAGTAATTTGAGAACTCTTGTTCCTTCTACCTCTATTACATGCTACTAAGTGAAAGAATATTGTATTTTTGTCACCTAACTTCAACCAAGTTAACCGCAATTTCTGCCTCCAAAGACACTACTTTTGTTTCCTCTTCACACCGCTTCAACCTTTAGATCAAGCACTTCCCTTCTTTCATCTTCCATAAGAACCCTGCTATCTATAATCAAATCAAGCTGATCCAATTTGGACTGAATCACTTTCGGCAAACAATCCACACTGCCAAAACTTTTCAATTTCCACACTCTAAGTCACTGTTTAATGTACCCCAACCTCCTGATAAGGCTAAACTTGTTCGGATACTTAAAGCAGACCTCCTCCCAAAAACCTTTCAGAATAGAATCAAAGGATGGATGTTTGGTCCAACAGTTCAAGAACCTGAACAGACGAACCCCCCAATTGCATCCTCTTGTGCAAGTATAAAAGGGCAGTGATCAGAGTCTCTTTTGCTCCATATCGTGAGACTAATTGAAGGAAACAAGGCGAAGCAATTGTGATCCATGAATGCCCGATCAATTCTGCTCGCAGCTCGATAATTTCCCCAAGTAAACCTACGGCCCTTTAGTTCAACCTCACACAAAGCCAGTGGGTTAATAAGATCAACAAAGTCAACAACATGCTGCCTACAGATATGACAGTTAAGCACTCCACCAGCCTAAGGATCTCATTAAAATCCCCAATAACAGTCCTGGGACATGAGGAACCCCCAAGAATACCCTTAATCTCCTTCCACAACAACACTTGATCATCATCATTAGCCGAATTATAAACCCCACACATCAGAATCTGTACACCCCCACAAACCTCTCCCTCTACAATAATCCAGCTCCGACCAACCCTATTCCTATGACACTTAAAGATGGACAAATCCCAGAGGAGAGAAAGACCTCCAGAATTACCCACAGCCGGAACTTCTAGAACTTCAAAACCACCCTTCCCCCACACAAAGGCATAAACCAGGAAAGACCAGCCTTTACACATTGTTTTTTTTTTTATGCTAACGATGCCGAGAAACTTTATTGCTCAAATAGAACTTACAGTTTAAGAGACAACACATACAATTTGGTAACTACGAAGGAAGAGCAGAAAAACAAAAAGCGCAAAAGAGGAAGAACATATACACGAAGGCACAACAATAAGGCAATAGCCAATATACAGAGACACTCAAGTTTGGCGATTCAGAAGCCTGAAAGCTCGAGTTGGTGCATTCCACTGCCGAATGGTCTCTGCATTAGGGAGGAGAGGACACAAGACACGCTGAAAGGAAAACTAGGGGAGTTGGTCTTTATCCATGATGTAGAATGCACTAGAATAAGGTCCAAAGTCCGATCAGGTTTGGCCATGATGCCCTCAAAAATCCTCATGTTCCTTTCAAGCCAAAGTGCCCATAAGGTAGCGAATTTTCTATTTCACCCACGAAGATCTGCTACAGCTGCTACAGCTGTAAGGGGACAAGAAACCCACTGATATAGCAACTCCTCTAAAGTAGCAGGAGCACACCACTGGACACCCTACCACAAGCATATCTTGGACCATATACCCCAAGACAGAGGACATAAAAAGAGAAGAAGGTCCCTAGATTCAACTTGATCTCAACAGAAAACACAATAAGAGTCGGTTGAAGGAATAATACCTCTACTGTTTAGAGCCTCCCTAGTTGGTATGCCGTTATGAAGAGCTAACCAGATCCAACACTCCACTTTATAAGGGGTTAAATTCATCCACACATACGGCTTGTGTCTACATAGTTCCTGTCTTTCGTTAATGTAATCCTTCCCGCTTTTGACATAATAATTCCCGTCTTTATCAGGCTGCCAATAAACACAATCATTAACACCGGGTCGAAGGGTGATGCCTGACAATGACTGTCGCTGGTTGGCCACATCCGAGGACTCCCACTCCTTTAAAGGTCTACGCCACAAAACGGATCATTGAGGTTGTGAATGTAACACTTGCGTGCTCTTATCAACGGTGAAATCCTGGAAAAGGGAGATTGAGTACAAGCGTGGAAATCGAGAACAAAGTGCACCATATGCGGACCATTTGTCCTTCCAAAATTGGGCCACAGAACCACTGCCTACACGAATAACAGTCCTTTCCAACAAAGAAATACCGGAACCATCCTCACAAGAATTAGATCTGCAGACATCTCGCCAAGACGATGAGGCATGTGATAAGTTGAATATTGGATTTAGAGAGGTACTTGAGTATGCGCATTTGCTGGAGATCAAAGCTTTCCAAACTTTATACCCCGATTGTGTGTAACACCAAAGCCATTTGAACAAAAGACACTGGTTTAAGATGCTTAAGTCAACTATACCCATCCCCCTTAGTGTCTTGGGAACAGTAATATGCTTCCACGCCACCAAGCATAATTTTTTTTGCTCCTCAAGACCATGCCAAAAGAAGTTCCTCATTATTCTTTTTAATTTTTTTGCTACAACAATAAGGATTTTAAAGAGGGACATAAAGTATATGGGTAGATAGCTCAATACAGATTTGATCAAAATAACCCTTCCTCCTATGGATAAATATTTTCCTTTTTAGGATTTTAGTTTGGAGGTGAATTTGTCGATGACAGGTTGCCATGCAGATACTCTCCTCATATTGGCCCCGAGTGGGAAACCCAAATACTTGAACTGGAGATGACCAGCTCTACTATGCAAATAACCCGCAATATGCTCAACCATGCTGTGATACCCCAGGTACACCCTAGAATATAGAGAAGTATTTACATGATGAGAACCGGGTGTAGCTTGTCCTTCAGGCACGTTCGTGTAGGTTGGATCGGGTATTCGAGAGAAAGTGGGTAATGTTATTAATGTTGGTGTACACATTAGTATGGGTTTAGACTTGGTTGCATAAAATGGTGTCGGATTGACATGAGGCGGTTAGCATAGGCTTGGCCTGGTGCACACAAATAGGTTCCATTCGACGCATTGGCACGGTTGGCCTAGCTTGGTGTCCCGAGTGCTTGATTTTTCTTATAGGTCGATAAATGATGGGAAATATTAGGAATGTGATTATTTGGTGTAATAGATTCACTAGAGGCACGATTGGCCAAGGGGATTATCCGTTGGGTCGATTTGGCGCGAAATAGTGCACAACAAGGGCAATAGTGTGCCCGTCGGTGCACAATTGGGCTCGATGAGGGTAAATACGTAATTGGCCAAACCGACCAATCAAAAAGAGACGTGTGGCTTGGGAATAAGCTGCTGGTGGTTTGGGAATGCAAGCTAGCAGGTTGGTTGCCACAAACTAATTGGATGGGAAACAAGCATGAGGTGGCTCCAACTTGGTGCATGTGGCACCAAGTTGGCAAGTGTGCAAGTAGGTGCTTAGTCACCTACTTACCATCACTTAAGGGGTGAAACCAGGAACCTCTCAGTCATTCTGATCAGAACCAAATCGTGATAGGTGAGGGAGAGAGAGAGAAAGAGAGAAAAGAGGCGAAAGGAGGAGAGGCGAGCCTAGGGGTTCTGCTCTCGGCCAGACAGACCCCTGGCCACTAAAATGGGGATTCCGGCCAAATAACCGTTTGGAATTGAGTGAAACCAAAGCCACAAGTAAGATAACTTTCATAGCGTTAATTGGGCACCGGTTTGGTGGATTTTGGAGCTGCACTTAGAGAGTTATGTGCTCTCCAAGTTCACTGTTCTGCAGCAGACATGCTGCTAGACCCTGAGTTGGTGTAGGAGCCATATCTAGTGTTAGAGAGCTTGTAATTGAGTTTTCTTGGGAGCTATGGAAAGACAAGAGGCAGGGCTAAAACTTTGGTGTTGATGCACAAGGCTGATTCAGCCTGTAAGTGCGTGTTTAACCTCAGTGAAGTTTCTGCTAGTGCAGGGCAGATTCTCCCCGAGTTACTGTAAGGTTGATTTGTGTGATTCAATTGTGTGTTTCTTGTTATGGTTGGAAGTGTTATATTTTGATGCATACTTGCATGTGTGTAATAGGTCAGTATGAAACCTAGATGCCCAAGGGTTCCAAAGTGAAGAAATGAATGGCCTTGATGTGCCTAACGGTTTGGTAAGTGGGGTTGCATGCTTATGATGGTTAATGGTGGTCATATGTTGGTTGATGACCCAATGTGCTCGGTGGTGGCACCTATGGTGCGATATTGTGGTTATGCCTTGGCTTATAAGACGAGCCTAGTGGTCGGGCTGTGCATCTATGGTGCGATATTGTGGTTATGCCTTGGCTTATAAGGCGAGCCCAGTGGTCGGGCTGTGCATTTCATGCATATCATGTGCATCATGGAATTTACATAAGATTGTGGTTATTGATGAGGATTGAGCGACTATGCAGTGCCACATGGCTGTTTGGTCAATATGAGATGATGGTGGTGTTGTACTAGGCGCCGTGTGTGGTTGTGGTAGCCATTCAGTTATGCCTCGTATGTGGAGCTGTGGGCTAAGGAGTAATAATATTGGCAAGGCTACTGGACCATGCAGTTAGGCTTAGTACAACTTAACAATAGCTTACCCGTGGGCTGATCACGGTAGCATGTGGGGAGTGCGTTTGGATGTTATTTTCCACTTGTGTTGGTATCATTGCTATTGCTTGTATGTCACTCTACTTACTGAGTTTATACTCACCCCCTGTTTCCTCCCCTTGTCTTACAGGTGCGAGATTGAGAGCATGGGCAGTAGGTCGATGGGTATAGTCGAGTCGGTTCCAATTAATTATAATATTGTATATATTTGTACATGGTGGTTATATCCATGTATAGCAAGTGCCAGTCCCCCTTTGTAGTAATAGTCTTATACTATTAGTGGAGTTGTGTTTATAAATAGGTTTTAATACTTTTCATTATCTTTGCTACCTTTGCATTTGTTTTTTGTATGCTTCCATTGACGCTGCGCATATGAAGTTAGTAACCCGCGAAGCAGAAACTCGAGATTCTGGCTGAGTTGACGAAAGGCCTTTGGGTGCCTTAGGCACATGGTGGGTGCACAAGGTACCTGGCCGGTCGCGCTTAGCGGGGGCGTGACAGAATTGGTAGCGGAGCATGTTTGTTTAGGATGCGTTTGGTGTCATGACAGTTGATGTCTTGTCTTTTGCTGCAAAAATATGTGATAGTTTTGGTAGTGGAGAATGAGTTTTCTGAAAGTGTGTGTTATGTCATTTCAAAATGTGATGGTCGGGGTAACGAAACTTGTTTTTGAAAAGGTTATGTGTCTATGTCAGTTGGGTGTGTAAGAAATGGCATCGGGGTATGGTTAAGTATTTTTGCTGGAGGGGTATAGGTTGTTGAGTCTTTTGGCTAATACCCGTCGAGTTAGAGTTTGGGGTTTGGTGAGAGGCGTTTGATTTATTTATGTGCTATATATGTGCTACATATTGTGTTTTCACGTTTGCTTGATGTGTAGCTCGGGAAACTCATGGACAGTTTCATTGGCTCGGGGTAGTTGAGAATAAGGAACTAAAGGAAGTAAATAGATAGTTTTGTGGATTTAACAGAGTGTAAGTGATGGTGAATAAGTTTAATGATGGATTGGGATGGTTTGTATGGAAGTAGAATTGAGGTAAGGGAGAAAAAGTTCTTAAGAGGTTTTGTGGGTATAAAGAAGTAAGATTATAGTTTGTACGTCGTAATTTGGTATTAGTAAGGGAACGGTAGTAGAAAGTGTTGTGGAACCTAAGGATGAGCAAGGCATAATGGAATAGGATGTGATTTTCGACTTTTGGGTTTAGAGCTCGTAATAAAGTATGGTTGATGATTTTTGTAGACTTTTAAGTGTTGTAGATAGTTGTAAGGAAGATGATGCCTATGAAAGATTTGGGTAATTAGCATATATTAGAGTAAAGTTGACACCCTAAATTACCTATAGAGATTGTCTTGATTATTTAGAGTTAGATTATGGAATGTTAAGTTCCCATGAAGTATGATGATCGACGTGGAGATGTGTGTGAAGTGCTACATCTTTTTGTGAGGTGTAAGCAGAGTCCCGCTGTGGAAGCAAGGTTAGTTTATTTGGGATGTAATTGGCACGCTACAGTGTTGTTGGTGCCCACTTGGCATGCTGCAGTGCTGTTGGTGCGCAGTTGGCATGCTGTAGTGCTGTTGGTGCCTAGTTGGTGCACTGCTGAGGCAATTGGTGTGCCAATTGGTACAATTGGTGTGCATTGGTGTGGGAGTAGTGAACTTTGTCGCTTAGTAGGGGAAGTTGGTCCCGTTGGCCGATTAGAATAAAAGTGCACCCACGACCGTACGAATATCACGTTTTGTGGCTTGGTTGGGATAATTGGCCTTATTGGTCAATTGGTGCAGTTGTGTGTGGATAGTGCACCATAGTGAGGTGAATAAGACGCAGAAGCTATTAGTGGATGAGGGAATGAGTATATGGATTGTGGAAGCTCAATGAGAGATGTGTTATGAGAAGAGTTAAGTGGAGACTTATATGGTTACATTTGGAAGGCTAACGGTACATTGCAAAGTTTTGTTCACTTAGACAATGTGGCCACAACTTATAATGTTTTTGCAATTACTGTTTTGAAAATATTTTTAAAGGAATGAATTAAGCAAGTTTGGCATTAGTGCCATTTAGCCTATCCATTTGTACCGTGGTCAGAAGTGAAAGACAGTTGAGAGAACTTTATTCTATAAGATTGCGATTGAGATGTCGAGGTATTTGAAATGGAATAGTGTAAAACTACAAGTGTAAGAGATATGAGAATTTGAGGCATCTAGTTAGGAGTTGAGGTAGAACTTGTGTATAAATTTGGAGGTGTTTATATTGGATTGAGTTATAGTTGGGTGATCCACTAAAGATAGAGGTTGAAACAATTAAGGAATAATAGGTTGGCATATGAGCATATCTAGGAACACGGTTGAAAGTTACATATAAAGATTGATGTTATCTTTGAGGATAGGGTTCCATCTGAATTTCGAGGACAAAATTCTATGAAGGAGGGGATGATGTGATACCCCAGGTACACCCTAGAATATAGAGAAGTATTTACATAATGAGAGTCGGGTGTTGCTTGTCCTTCAGGCACGTTCGTGTAGGTTGGATCGGGTATTCGAGAGAAAGTGGGTAATGTTAATAATGTTGGTGTACACAATAGTATGAGTTTAGACTCGGTTACATAAAATGGTGTCGGATTGACATGAGGCGGTTAACATAGGCTTGGCCTGGTGCACACAAATAGGTTCCTTGTGACGCATTGGCACGGTTGGCCTAGCTTGGTGTTCCGAGTGCTTAATTTGTCTTATCGGTCGATAAATGATGGGAAACATTAGGAATGTGATTATTTTGGTGTAATAGATTCACTAGAGGCACGATTGGCCAAGGGGATTATCAGTTGGGTCGATTTGGTGCGAAATAGTGCACAACAGGGGCAATGGTGTGCCCGTCGGTGCACAATTGGGCTCGATGAGGGTAAATAGGTAATTGGCCAAACCGACCAATCAGAATGAGAGGTGTGGCTTGGGAATAAGCTGCTGGTAGTTTGGGTGTGCAAGCTAGCAAGTTGGTTGCCACAAACTAATTGGATGGGAAACAAGCATGAGGTGGCACCAAGTTGGCAAGTGTGGCAAGTAGGTGCTTAGTCACCTACTTACCATCACTTAAGGGGTGAAACCAGGCACCTCTCACTCATTCTGATCAGAACCAAATCGTGATAGGTGAGAGAGAGAGAGAGAGAGAGAGAGAAAGAGAGAAAAGAGGGGAAAGGAGGAGAGGTGAGCCTAGGGGTTCTGCTCTCGGCCAGACAGACCCCTGGCCACTAAAATGATGATTCTGGCCAAATAACTGTTTGGAATTGAGTGAAACTAAAACCAAAAGTTAGATAACTTCCATAGCGTTAATTGGGCACCAGTTTGGTGGATTTTGGAGCTAAACTGAGAGAGTTATATGCTCTCCAACTTCACTGTTCTGCAGCAGACCTACTGCTAGACACCAAGTTGGTGTAGGAGCCATATTTGGAGCTAGAGAGCTTGTAATTGAGTGTTTTGGTGGATATGGAAAGATAGGAGGCAGGAAAACAACTTTGGTGTTGATGCCCAAGGCTGGTTCAGCTTGTATTTGCGTGTTTAACCTCAGTGAATTTTCTGCTGGCGCAGGGCAGATTCTACCCGAGTTACTCTAAGGTTGATTTGTGTGATTCAATTGTGTGTTTCTTGTTATGGTTGGTTGTGTTATATTTTAATGTGTAATTGCTTGTGTGTAACAGGTCAGTATGAACCCTAGATGCCCAAAGGTTGCAAAGTGAGGAAATGAATGGCCTTGATGTGCCTAATGGTTTGGTAAGTGGGGTTGCATGTTTACGATGGTTAATGTCCTCAGTGGTGGCACCTATGGTGCGATATTGTGGTTATGACGTGGCTTATAAGACGAGCTCAGTGGTCGGGCTGTGCATTTCATGCATATCATGTGCATCATGGCATTTACATAAGATTGTGGTTATTGATGAGGAATGAGGGATCATGCAGTACCACATGGCTGCCTGGTCAATATGAGACTGTGGTGGTGTTGTACTAGGTGCCGTGTGTGGTTGTGGTAGCCAATCGGTTATGTCTCATACATGGGGCTGTGGGCTAAGGAGTAACATTGTTGGCAAGGCTACCGGACCATGTAGGTAGGCTTAGTACAACTTCACAATAGCTTACCCGTGGGCTGATCATGGTGGCATGTGGGGAGTGCGTTTGGATGTTATTTTCCACTTATGTTGGTATCATTGCTATTGCTTGTATGTCACTCTACATACTCAGTTTATACTGACCCCCCTGTTTCCTCCCCTTGTCTTACAGGTGCGAGATTGAGAGCACGGGCAGTAGGTCGATGGGTATAGCCGAGTCGGTTCCAATTAATTTTGATATTGTATATATTTGTACATGGTGGTTATGTCCATGTATAGCAAGTGCTAGTCCCCCTTTGTAGCAATAGTCTTATACCATTAGTGGAGTTGTGTTTGTAAATGGGTTTTAATACTTTTCGTTATCTTTGCTGCCTTTGCATTTGTTTTTTGGTATGCTTCCATTGACGCTGCGCATATGAGGTTAGTAACCCGCGAAGCAGAGGCAGCGAGCTTCTGGCTGAGTTGACTAAAGGCCTTTGGGTGTCTTGTGGCACATGGTGGGTGCGCAAGGTACTTGGCCGGTTGCACTTAGCAGGGGCGTGACACATGCTCTGCGGGATACTGATGCCAATGACACTACTCTTATAAAAATTGATGCTCAAACCGAATAGAGCCTTAAAAACTCTCAAGCATCGCTTTAAATTCATAAGAGCATCAGAGTCCGCAGGGGAAAAGAGGATGGTGTCGTCGGCGCACTAAAGTATGGATGCTGGGATGTTGTGTATTGACACCTCTTTGATCATATATAGCGAGATAGCCTTGGAGAGGATTGTGGGGAGCCCTTCAGCAACAATATTAAAAAGAAAGTGGAGAGAGGGTCGCCCTATTTGAGTCCACAGCCCATGATGAATTGATGTGTGTCGTATTTACTATCACAGATTTATCCTGCAAGCACACAGTACCTCGTATTTTTCCCTCCGCCTCGGGCTGTCGGCCATCATTTAGATTTGTCGACAAGGAAATGTGCAAATGGTAGCTCGACTGAAAGGTTGATCACTGCTCGATTGAAAGTGTTGCTCGCTCTGTTTTATAATAAACTAAGTCAAGGTAGTTGTAGTACTCTATCAAGATCGTATCCACAAGGACTGGGATGAGTCTGTTACTCCTTACCTAAGACAAATTAGGATTGAAAAATTTAAACAAAAACGAATTATAGGGGAAGTGCCAATCGGAAATTAAATTAAGCAAGAGAATAAAAAGTAATACCAAGCTGCTACTAGAGGGACATGAGAAGGAGGAGGAGGGATGTGGAGTTAGGGATTTTGAGAGGTATTCGTCAGAGTTAGGATTTTGAGAGGAAATTTTTATTTGGGTACAGGAGAGGGGAATTGATTTTTTAGAGGGGAATTTTCGTGGTCTAATTGCTGAGAGAGGGAAACAAATATCGTGATCCAATTTTTTTTTTTAAAAAAAACAAGTTAGGATGATTAAACCCCCGCAAAACAATCAACAATCGCCGTAATTTAAATGATTTTATGAGGGTTACATCAGCCGCCACAATTTGACACAGATAGCGAGGGTTTAATTCTACCGCCACAAAGAAACCGCCATAATGTAAGCACTTTTTTGTAGTGCAATCGGAAATTAAATTAAGCAAGAGAATAAAAAGTAATAGCAATGTTGAAGTAGGTAGGGATCAGAATTGATGAAATCTTAGGTATCCAAGGATTCACATGTCTTGTCTTTTTGCCCTAAATTGCTCAACAGCTTCATCACAGGCTGGGCCTGTGTGACGCCCTGTGTTTAATAAGATGTCTTGAAGAGGCTCCCAACCTAATGTACTACCAACGCCTTTCGATCTTATTGATAGTTCCCTAAACTTCCGTCCACCCCCTATCATTAGAGTAGACGTCCACTTAGAGGTGAAGTTCGGCGTTGGTGCTAATTACCCACATTCTCTCCCTATCTTCTTTCGAACGGCTAGGGAGTGAAGGCTGACTATTGTTGGTCAAGCTCACTTGGCTTCTCCTTTCAGTCCATCACCAAGCTGCTACTAGATTAAAGAAAGACTACTCAATAATAAATCAAGAATCAGATTAAAAGTGGCGTCATTTTCTTGACTGTGCTGCAACAGTCTAAGACAATGCTGAGCCTGTGGCTAAGCCTGTCAAGAACACGAAGTCAATTACACAGATTAGTTCTTGCAGGCGCTCTCAACCTATACTGAACCCATTTGTTTTCACTCACAGGTCCCTCCCAAGATTCTCACTCATCCTAATGCTTTTGCATCGGTCAAACCAAGCGGATTAAGAATGGGTGTTGAGGCTAATTCCTCAATTAGTTCCTAATTTCTTTCAAAATTAAGAGCCAAGGGTTGGCTGTTGTTGTTCCAACAACTATGGTTTCTCCTTTCGGTCCTTCACCTAGCTACCTATAATCATGTGTGGGTTTGATAAAGACCCAAACATGGAGCAAGCTTGCAACAACCAAACAAGAAAATCGGGCTAAGAACATAAGAAGAGCAATTTATTGCACTTAGAACAGAAACATGTTTCACCCCTTCAACCTAAGAGGGGTTGTTTAGTTCAAAATCAAGGTTACAAAATCAATGGGGATAAAGGTTGGCACAAGAACTGGAACAAATCTAGAGGTTAGGGACAACACGATTTTTGCCCAAAAAAGGCTCCAGAATCGTGTTTTCCTTTTGAACCCTTTGTTCCAAAGCTTCTCCAGAGTTGCATGTTAGATCGAGGGTTCAGTTCGATCCCCTGTTCTTCCTTTCTTCTTCTCTTTAATAGGTGCAGATTCTTCTCTTCTTTCTTCTCCCATGTGGTGGGATGCATGGCAGTTGGGCAAGTTGAGTTTCAGTTGCCCATCTTGCTCCTCGAGATAAGGCACCATGGGAGGTGTGCCGAACGGGTGAAATCTGCAAATCTGCAGATTTTAGAAGACTTAGGGGGAGGATAATAGTTCTTTAATTGTTAAATTCCTTGGGTGTAATGATTATCCCTCTTTCCCATGCTTAAAGTCTTCTGAAACGCTCAGATCATGATTGTAGAGTTGAAGGATTTGCAAGTGGTGAAGCTCTACAAGTGGCTGAGTTGAATATTGTTTTCTTCGCGTTTCTGGTCATCTGCAAATTGTACAGGCTCTGGGCCTGTGCTTGAGGCTGTGTGCAATTTCTTTCTATTTTTTTGTGCAATTTAATTCGGCTCTTTTTGGGATTGATGTAGTGGCGTGATGGCTTCGTGGACAAAGGCAAAGGCGGTGAAATCCAATGGATAACTTGTGATTGGAGGGGGAATTTGTGGTTTTTTACTGATTCTGTAATGAACAACAGGCTCGGAACAGGCCCACGCTGTGCCAGAGGCTGTTTCTTCGATTTCCACAACAAAATCTCCAAAATTTTTCCAAATGCACCTGGAATCACTAATCATATAGCAAGGGGTGGTATTTAAGGGAATATGACGAAATAATGCAAAGTAACGCATATAATCATGATAAATTGAGAGTAAAATACTTCTAAAATCATGCCTAAAACTATGAATATTTCATGTGCGTCAAAATACCTCAAACTGAATATTTTGCTTGTCCTCAAGCAAACGGAAGAGAAAAGAAGACATGAATTTGCAAGAAAGTAAAGACAATTTCAAAGTATCAAATTTTCACTAGGTTTCTCCCTTGTGATGTCCCAATTAGGCATCATCTTATTTTTCTTCAAAAATGCATTTGATTCCAACCAAACTCCTTGTCCGTAGTTTTTGTGTTTAAAATCATAAGAATAATTTTTGCAACTGGCCTCCATTCCTTCTGTCAATCGAGAGATTTAGTTAAAGATTGAAAAGTGAAAAATAATACCTCATATGCAGGCCCATTACCTCTTGTCTCCACTAATGTGCATAAGTCATCAAGCTAGGATCACTAGGACTTTATCCGTGTTGTATTGAGGCTGGGTGAGGGTTGTCAAAGGAAGATAGATAATTTTTGCAAAGGTCGAAGGCTTGTGAACTCGATTCTTTTGTTTTTGTTCATGAACAGCAAGAGACAGTGTAGAGGCTCTTTGATTTTGTATTTTCTGCGGTCAAATGCTATTTAGTAACTGTGTCCCAATACTTCAGTCATTCTTGATGTAACCACTGACTCCAACAGATGGATTGGATTTGTGTTTCCTGGTGGAGTATGATTTTCCAGATGTTGCCCTTGTCCTTCCTCCCTTTCTTTATTTTTGTTTTTTCTTTTCTTTTTTTTCTACTTCCCATATGTTTTTCATTTTCATTTTTTTTTCAAGGGGAGGATGGAGTTCGTGCATCTGGTGGCATTCTGATTTTTGCACTGGCTGAGTATGGGTCATCTCTTTTCCTAATCTTGATCGAATCTTGCTCACAGGCTCATCGATGGGGTGAGGCTGTTTGAAGGAATTTGTGCCCTTAGACACTGATAGCCCCTGCTTATGGCTGCAAATGGTTGAGGGTGGACTGTACAGGGTAATTGAATAAAATGAGGGCCATCTTAATTGGCTCAAAGGGGTTGCAAGGGTTTGATGAGTGGGATGTGGGATGGTGTAGTCTGTAGGTGTGCAAAAAAAAAGGCCTAGATCCTTTCCTTGCTTGTAGACTTTGCTTAAGTTTTCGCTTTGACATAGGTAAGGGCCTGTTCTAAGGTAAACAGACTGAGCCTGTTTGTTCAGAAAAATTCCTTAACGTGGTCCTTCTTTCGACAGAGCTCTTGGAATGCAGTTGCTTGATTATTCCTGTTCTGCTTGTTTTGGGAAAATAAAAAACAAGTCATAAGAATAGGGTCTTGAGCAGAATTTGAATGGAACGAGAGAGAGTGCATAAATATAAGGACAGACTCACAGTGGGAGAAACAAAGTGAAAATAGATAAAAATTAAAATTGTATTACAAGAACACTAGAAAGTAAATAGCGTAATTGCACCCTAAAATACCCCAAACTAAAAAACTTGCAGTGTCCTCACTGCAGAAACAAAACAAAGCAGGGTGCAATAACATCAAGGCCACATAAACAAAAGAAACACACTTCCGAAAATGAAAAATAAAGGTTCTAATCTAAGATACATGGAACAAAAATACCCCAAACTGAAAGTCAAGCTATGTGTAGTGGGGTTGAGTTATCCTAGACTAGGTTATAATGTGCTATAGGATCGGGGGAAAGTAAGTTCCTGGGCCTTTTCTTCCCGGATGGTGGCTGAGGTGGTGTTGGCGGTGCCCTAGTCAGTGCCCTTGCCATGTTGAGGAGGTTGGTGAGGGTTTCAGTTAATTGGACTTGCTGGCTCGTGTATTGGTTATGGAATTCTCGCTTGACACGGGCCTATATCTCCCCATTCCTCCTCAGTTCTGTGATGCCCGAGTGATGCTGGTACGCATTTCTCCCATTGTGCCTGTGAGGCGTATCTCTTGGGCAGAAATGCTCTTTTGGAGGCGCTTCTGACGTTCCCCTTGAGCATTGAGTGTCTCTTGTAGGCGGTTTTGGTTCTGGAGGATTGGAATGATCTCTTGACCAATCCAATCCTGCATTTGCTCTAGAATATCCAAAAATTGGTCCCGGGTAACAGCCTGGGCCTGTGCCTGAGGCTGTGGGGTTGCTGGAGGTGCTCCTTCTAGCTGCTGCGGGCCCTGGTTGTCCTTGGCCTGTGCCTGAGGCTGTGCCTCAGCCTGTGTTGCATTTATTCCTATTGTCTATTCCTTAGGCAGTTCTGCTGCATTTTCTTCCTCAGCCTGTTCCTCAAGCTGTGGGGCGGGAAGGTTGAGGCAGTTCAGAATGGTGTCGTCAATCCAAACCGTTCCTTCAACTTCCTGGAATTGATTGAGAGGGATGCCAAAGTGCCGTGCTAATGTTGTGATTATTCCCGCACCTGGAAGGTACTGTGCCTGACGTTATGTGTAGAATCGGCACAGAATAAAACAACCTGTGTTGAGGGGCTGTATGTGAACCATGCAGTAGAGGTTGAAAAGCTCCTCGGTTTTCACTGTCAGGCGACTTTGGTTCCTATCATATATGTTGTGCGCCAGGAAGTTTTGGATGACTCGGAGGCTGCGACGGTGGAAAGATGTAGCACTGCTGGAGGAGGAACTATATTCTAGTGTGTTTGAAATCTCCCTTCAGAATGTCTTGGTGTCAAAGTTTCCAGGCCTTTCCTGGTGTCCCTCATTTCTTAGCCCAAAAAATGGCGTTGAACTGGGCAACTGTGAGAACTCGGTTCTCGTTGCCCAGCCTGATTCGTGCAATGTCATCCTGTCGTGGTGTGGGTTGCTGATAGGAGAGGGAAGAGAAGAACTCGCGGGTGAGGTCCTCGTAAGTGTTCTCTCCAGTGTGGCAAAGTTCAACCATCCAAGTGGTTGAAGCAACTGCCTGATGCTGTTGTAGAGGTCGATGTGCCGAAGTGCGTTCATGTCGAGCCATCTACTTACAAGCACAATCTGAGATTGTGCCCGTATCCATGCCCTTCGGTGGTCGGCATTCACTGCTCAGAAAATGAATGGTTGGATGTCGGCCTCTTGTTCGGCCTGTACATCTTCCTGTCGCCTTGCTATTACCTCCTCGCCTTCCCTCTGTTCCTCTTCTTCTTCCTCCACTCTAGGGGGTGGGGTGCTGGGTTTCCGAGGGCGATCCTGGTTTCGTTTGGATCGTTCCTCGTTATTTGCTGGTTTGTGGGTGTGTGTTGATGGGTTGGCCGCGGCGGCAGTTTTTATTTAGACGTGGCGGAGCGGGTGCGAGGGCGTTTGGTGGGGCGGGTTGGGGTGGTTGTTGTGGGGGCGGCGGTGGATGATTCTAGATTTGGGTCCACCGTCATGTCTATTATCTCGGATTCGTAGACGGCAGTGCGTTTTTTGGGTCGCACTTCAGTGGGGTGTTGGTTTCGATTTCTGGTGGGGGATCGAGGTTTAGGTCAATCCCGCCACCTGGGCTTGTCAGTGGGGTACTAGGGCGGCGGGTGTAATGGGCGAGTGGGGTGTTGTGTATGGTGGAGGTGGTTGTTTGAGGGGTGTCGGGTATGATGTTCATGGGTTCTGTGGGTGGTGCAGGCAGGGCAAGAAGGGGTGGGGGTTGGGCATTTTGTGGTGGGTAAAGGCGAGCGAAATCACTAATGACGATGAGGAGGGGAGGTTAGTCTGGGTGTAGTTGGGGTGTGGGGGTGGCGGGGAGGGGTTGCAAGGTGGTGGATTGATGGGTAGGTTTCGTTGGATGGTTTGGAATAGGGGACGGGTGATGGTGAAGGTGCCTGTGGGGTTGAGGGTTGGGGGGTTAGGGTGAGGTTGGGTTGAGGAAGAAGGAGGGGTTGTGGGTGGGGTGTTTTTTGCCGCCGGTAATTATGGTGAAGGGAGGAATTTTGTTAGGTTAGGGTTTGCAGCAAAGGGGGAGGCGAGAGGAAGGAGATGAAGTGAAAAGGGTAAGAGCAGGGGTTTTCTTTTTAAAGCCAATGAATAGTTGCAACAATTGGTGAAGCTGTGGAAAAATAAAGAGTTATGTCTGTTGGGTAATGACTATTGCCGCCCATTCATAAATATGTGTGCCCCCCCTTTTCAGAGTTTGCGTTGTGTCTATTTGCATGAATGACACGTGGGTGAGGGGGGTATAATTGTGTTGCGCAGATTTTATGGCGTGTGAGACAAATTTTTCTTGTTCCTCTTTTTGCGCTGGGAACTATAGCCGAAACAAGATGAGCCTGTTTGTGACTACAAGGCCACAGGCTGTTCCTAGGTAGAGACATTGTTTACAAGGAAAATTTTTTTTCCTATATTCAGCAAGACTCTAACCCCAGCGTTTTGTTCGAGACCTCCCTGTCATTAATTGTCCCCTAAGTACAAGAAATTGTCTCAATGAGTTGTTAGATTAGTGTGGAAGTTTGACACAGGCTCAACCTGTGATGAGGTTGCGCTGAGCCTGTTGAAGCTGGCTATTTAAAAGGGTATAGAGGAACTTGCCTGACGAATTTCTGACTTGATGATTCCTTTCCTCAAATTTGCAGCACCTAATAAAAACAAAAGAAAAGACACAAAGGAAAAACAAAATAAAATGAAAGAAAGAAAGGTAAAGAAAGTCTTGAAAATTACCATACTTGAGGATTTCCCAAGTGGTGCTTCTTTTACGTCATTTAGCTGGACACCTCCCCATTTTGCTAGTTGGGAGGTGGATCATGGAGCAATTGAGTCCCCTGATACTCCTGGCTCCTTGTGTGATACAGTTTCAGCCTGTGTCCATTTACCTTAAATGGATGTGTCTGTTCATTGTAGATTTCGACACTACCAAGTGGGTAACAATGTGACACAGTGAAAGGTCCAGACCAACTTGATCGAAGCTTTCCAAGGAACAGCTTCAGGTGAGAGTTGCAAAGAAGAACTTGGTCCCCTTCTTTGAATTTCTTAGGCTGGATCCTACTGTCATGCCACTTCTTTGTCTTTTCCTTGAATAGCTTGGCATTCTCATATGCCTCCAGCCTTAACGCGTCTAACTCATTGAGCTGCAATAAGCCTCTGTTCTCCCACGGCCTGTGTATCAAAGTTTAGAGCCTTAATGGCCCAATACGCCTTGTGCTCAAGTTTCACAAGTAGGTGGCAAGCTTTTCCAAAGACGAAGCAATATGGAGTGGTGCCTATGGGTGCTTTGTAGGCTGTGCGGTATGCCCAAAGAGCATCATCAAGCTTCACTGCCGAATCCTTGCGTGATGGTCCCACTATTTTCTTCAAAATTTGCTTGATCTCCCAATTTGTCACCTCAACATGGCCACTTGTCTGAGGATGGTAGGGAGTGGCCACTTTATGCTTGATTCCATACTTCCTTAGGAGAGCTTCAAACTTTCTATTACAGAAATGTGTACCTCCATCACTGATTATGCCTCTTAGGGTGCCAAATCGAGTGAAGATAGTTTTCTTCAGGAACCGTGTTACTACCCTGGCATCATTTGTTGGGGAGCCAACAGCCTCAACCCATTTGGAAACATAATCAACTGCTACCAAGATGTAGTTGTTCCCAAAGGAGCTTGGGAATGGTCCCATGAAATCAATCCTCCAAGCATCAAACAACTCTACCTCCAGTATGCCCTGTTGTGGCATTTCTTGCCTCCTTGAGAGGTTCCCTATTCGTTGGCATTCCTTGCAAGCCATCACCTAGTTCCGTGCATCCTTAAACAAAGTAGGCCAATATAGGCCAGCTTGTAAGACCTTGGAGGCTGTCCTGGTTGCACCATGGTGTCCTTCGTACTGTGCATTGTGGCAACTGTGCAGGACCTGTGCCACTTCTTCTTCAAGAATGCATCTTCTGATTATCCCATCTACACACCTTCTAAACAGTAGTGGCTCATCCTAGAGGTAGTTCTTCATGTCAGAAAAGAACTTCTTCCTCTGAGAATAACTCAGGTTAGGTGGAAGTGCTCCACAGGCTAAGAAATTAGCAATTTCTGCATACCACGGCATGAGCCTGTGAGTGACACTGTAAATGGTTGCGATGAGGCTGTCATCTGGGAGATGCTCATCAATGGGCTTGTCCTCACTTCGCGTGTGCTCTTGGGGTAGTCTGGATAAGTGGTGAGCTACTACGTTCTCTATACCCTTCTTGTCCCGGATCTCTAAGTCAAATTCCTGAAGTTGGAGTATCCACCTCAGTAGTCTTGGCATGGTTTCCTTCTTGGTTGGCAAGTATTTTAGGGCAGAGTGATCAATGTGTATGATGACCTTAAAACCAAGCAAGTATGCCCAAAACTTTCCATTGGCAAAGACTACTACCAAGAGTTCCTTTTCAGTTGTGGCATAATTGACTTGTGCTTCATCCAGAGTACGGCTTGCACAATATATTGCATGAAGTTTTTTGTCCATCCTCTGTCCGAGCACAGCCCCTACTGCATGGTCACTAGCATCACACATGATCTCAAAAGGCTGACTCCAATCTAGGGGCTGAATGATTGGGGCAGTGGTCAATGCTGTTTTGATCCTGTGGAAAGCATCTATACAAGATTCATCAAACACAAATTCGGAATCTTTACTAAGGAGATTCGTCAAAGGTTTTGCAATCTTTGAGAAGTCCTTAATAAAGCGCCTATAAAAACCAGCATGACCAAGAAAAGCTCGAATTGCCTTAATAGAATTAGGAGGTGGAAGTTTTTCAATTATATCAATTTTGGCTTGGTCTACCTCAATTCTATGCCCTGAAATCTTGTACCCAAGGACAATTCCTTTAGTCACCATGAAATGGCATTTTTCCCAGTTGAGGACAAGGTTAACGGCCTCACACCGTGCTAGCACTGTTTCAAGGTTAGCTAAACAAATATCGAAAAAAGTACCATAGACAGAGAAATCATCCATGAATATCTCCATTATATGCTCTATCAGGTCGTGAAATATGGCCATCATGCAACGCTAAAAAATGGGAGGGGCGTTGCATAAACCAAATGGCATGCGCCTATATGCAAACGTACCGTAGGGGCATGTAAATGTGGTTTTTTCCTGATCACTTGGGTGGATTGGGATCTGGAAGAACCAAGAGTATCCATCCAAGTAGCAAAAATGCATATGCTTGGCAAGTCTTTCTAACATTTGATCAATGAATGTCAAGGGAAAATGTTCTTTTCTAGTAGCCTTGTTAAGCTTCCTATAGTCTATACACATTCTCCAGCTCGTGACAGTCCTAGTTGGTATGAGTTCTTCCTTTTCATTTTTTACAACTGTCATCCCCCCTTTCTTAGGAACTACATGCATGACACTAACCTAAGGACTATCTGAAATTGGATAAATTATTCCAGCATTTAATAGTTTCAAGATTTCCTTTTTAACCACTTCTTTCATGTTTTCATTTAATCTTCTTTGTGGTGATATTATAGGTTTGCTGCCTTCTTCTAAAAGAATACATTGCATGCCGAGATTAGGGTTGATTCCTGTGAGATCATCAATGGTGTAGCCTACTGCCTTTCGGTGTTTGTTGACTACAGTACGTACCTTGTCTTCTTCCTCCTATGAAAGGTCAGCTCCAATAATAATGGGAAATAAAGAGGCTTCAGGGTCTAAGTACATATACCTGAGGTTGGGTGGTAGAGGTTTCATTTCTACCCTTAGTGCCTTCGTTGCAAGTTTTAGTTCGGTAGGTATTGTAACAGGCTCTGAAACAGCATCAGTCACAGGCTTAGCAACAACATCAGTCTGTTGTTCTACAGCTTGGGCCTGCGCGTCAATTTCTGGCGCTGTTTCCTCTGCCAGAAATTTTGCTACCTCCTTTAGGGCAGTTTCGTCTCCCTCAATGAGACCGTTGATCAAGCAACCCAGCAACTCATCTTCGTGTGTCTTCATGAGTTGGGATGCCTTGACAAGCATATCAACAGGGTCTGGCACAACATCTACCATGTAGCATTGTCCTGCTCCAAACTCGTTCCTTTGTGCCTTCTGGACATTGAACTCTACTATCTCCTCTCCAAGTCGCAATGTCAATGTTCCATTGGCGCAATCGATCATGGCTTCTGCTGTGGCTATGAACGGACGCCCCAATATGATGGGTGTCTACTCATCCTCTGTCATGTTCATCACTACAAAGTCTACAGTGATGAAGAAATTGCCAACCTTGACTGGGACATCCTCCAACACCCCCACAGGGTATACAAGTGAGCAATTAGCATGCTGAATGGTTATCCTTGTGGGCTTTATGTCTCCAAAATTCATGTTCTGAGTGATGGAGATTGGCAACAGGCTGACACTAGCCCCGAGATCACATAGGGCTCCCTCAATCTTCTTGTCCCCGATGTTGCAAGGTATTGTGAAGCTTCCAGGATCTGATCATTTTCTTGGTGGATGGTGTTGAATGAGAGCACTCCCCAGGACTGTCATGGCTACAGTCTCAATGTCAACAATAGTTCTTTTCTTCGTCAGAATATCCTTAAGGAATTTAGCATATGAAGGCATCTGTGTAACCACATCACTGAACGGTACATTGACATATAGCTTACTTAGCATTTCCTTGAACTTATAGAATTGCTTCTCCAGCTTGGATTTGTGGTACACTTCTGGGTATGGAAGAGGAGGTTGATAAGGTAGAACAGTCTGAGGCTGTTTCTCTGCTCTTCTTGTGCTAACAGGCTCAGGCACAGGCTCTGACAGTGGCTCAGTCTGTACCTGTACTGTCTGTCCAGAACTGGTTGTTGATGCTTGTTTCTCTGTAGCCTAGGGTGGTTTTGTCACTGTGTCTCTTAGCTCCTTCCCACTGCAAATTGTTACAGCCTTGACATGCTCATTCCTTGGGTTTTCTATTGGTTTTCCTAGGAGAGCTCCGTGTTGACTGGTGGACATGGTAGCTTGTTGGGCAATTTGATTTTCGAGGATTCTGTTGTGGGATTTGAGTTGGCTGATCTCCTCGCTTATTTTATTATGTCTCTCAAGGATGGATTGCAGTATGGTCATCATGTCGGTGTTGTTGCCTTACTGTCCTCCCTGATTCTGCCTTTGGTACTGTGGCTATCCGCCCTGGTTCTATGTCTGGTACTGGGCCTGTTGTGGAATCCTCTCCTCGATTTTCCAAGAAAAGTTTGGATGGTTCCTCCAGGATGGATTATAAATGTTTCCATATAGGCCCTGCTTCTGCTGGATGTAGTGAGCTTGCTTAGAGTCGCATTCGGCAAAGAGTGGGCAACTGGATGTACCGTAAGGTCCTCCACAACCGTCACAGTCTGGGACTGTGGCTGAGGCTGTCTTGACTTGAGCAGCTCCTAGTTGCTTTCTGAGGGCTTCTATCTCTGCCTCTAGCTTGGTCACTCTATCTACTTCAATTACACCAGAGGATTTGACTCCTCTGACTTGGGTCTTTCTTTTGGATAGGGCTTCAAGAATGGTTACTCCGTCATTATAATCCACGTCCAAGAATGCACCATTGGCCATCTTGTCCAAGGTGTTCTGGTATTCATCACATAGGCCATAATAAAATTGTTCAAGTTGCACGGCCTCATCAATTCGGTGGTTTGGGTATCTTCTTAGTAGTCCGTTAAAGCGTTCCCAAGCATCTCGAATTGACTCATCATAGCGCTGGGAAAAACCAATAAGCTGCTGCCTCAAACTTGCAGCTTTGATTGAGGGATGGTATTCCTTCAAGAAAGCTCTGACTAGACTGTCCCAGTCAGTGAAATGGCCTACTTCATGGTTGTTGAGCCATTTGTAAGCTACATCTCTGAGTGAGAATGGGAATACTCTCATGTTTAGCTGCTCCTTGGTCATCCCTGCTATGTTCACTGTACTGCACACTCGCAGGAAGTTTTGCAAGTGCAATTTTGGATCTTCAGAGGGGGTGCCTCCAAAAGTGCGCCTCTCCAGCATGCTCAGCAAGTTGGTGCGGATCTCATATAGAGCATCTACATCTGGAATGGCTATGCTGTTGTGGATGATGGTGTTTGGTGGTTGTAGGAGCTAGGACATAGGGATGTAAGGTCGAACAGGCAGAGCCTGTTCAATGCCCTGGTGCGCTCCTTCATTGGGTCTGTCCGCTAAGTTTTGTTGCTTTTGTTTGCGAATCTGGCGAGTTGTCTTTTCGATCTCCTGGTGGAAGATTAGAGCTGGTTGCTTGCTCCTGGGTTGGGGAATGCACCACCTGAAAACTTCAAACTAGGAAAAAGAAAAGAGGTAAGTAATAAAAAGCCTAATAAAAAAATAAAAAGCAAAAGAATCAAGCGCCAGTCCCCGACAACGGCGCCAAAAACTTGATGTGTGTCGTATCTACTGTCACATATTTATCCTGCAAGCGCACAGGGTAGTTGTAGTACCCTATCACGGTCGTATCCACAGGGACTGGGATGAGTCTGTTACTCATTACCTAAGACAAATTGGGCTTGAAACAATTAAACAAAAACGAATTATGGGTGAGTGCCAATCAGAAATTAAATTAAGCAAGAGAATAAAAAGTAATAGCAACGTTGAAGTCGGTAGGGATCAGATTTGCTGAAGTCTTAGGTATCCAGGGATTCACTTATCTTGTCTTTTTGCCCTAAATTGCTCAACAGCATCATCACAGGTTGGGCTTGTGTGACGCCCAGTGTTTAATAAGATGTCTTGAAGGGGCTCCCAACCTAATGTACTACCAACGGCTTTCGATCTTATTGATAGTTTCCTAAACTTCCATATACCCCCTGTCACTAGAGTAGACGTTCACTTAGAGGTGAAGTTTGGTGTTGGTGCTAATTACCCACTGTCTCTCCCTATCTTCCTTCGAACGGCTAGGGAGTGAAGGCTGACTATTGTTGGTCAAGCTCACTTGGCTTCTCCTTTCGGTCCTTCACCAAGCTACTGCTAGATTAAAGATAGACTACTCAATAATCAATCAGGAATCAGATTAAAAGTGGTGTCATTTTCTTGACTCTGCTGCAGGCTGAGACAATGCTGAGCCTGCGGCTAAACCTGTCAAGAACACAAAGTCAATTACATAGATTAGTTCTTGCAGGTGCTCTCAACATATACTAAACCCATTTTTTTTCACTCACAGGTCCCTCCTAAGATTCTCACTCTTCTTAGTGCTTTCGTATCGATCAAACCATGGGGATTAAGAATGAGTGTTGAGGCTAATTCCTCAATTAGTTCCTAATTTCTTTCAAACTTAAGAGTTAAGGGTTGGTTGTTGTTGTTCCAGCAAGTATGGTTTTTGCTTACGATCCTTCACTTAGCTACCTATAATCATGTGTGGGTTTGGTCAAGACTCAAACATGGAGCAAGTTTGCAACAACCAAACAAGAAAATCGGACTAAGAACATAAGAAGAGCAATTTATTACACTTAGAACAAAGACATGTTTCACCCCTTCAAACTAAGAGGGGTTACTTAGTTCATAATCAAGGTTACAAAATCAACAGGGTTAAAGGTTGGAATAAGAACTGGAATAAATCTAGAGGTTAGGGACAAAACGATTTCTGCCCAGAAAAGACTGCAGAATCGTGTTTTCCCTTTGAACCCTTTGTTCCAAAGCTTCTGCAGAGATGGGTGTTAGATCAAGGGTTCAGTTCGATCCCCTGTTCTTCCTTTCTTCTTCTCTTTAATAGGCGCAGATTCTTCTCTTCTTTCTTCTCCCACGTGCTGGGAGGCATGGCAGTTGGGCAAGTTGGGTTTCAGTTGTCCATCTTGCTCCTCGAGATAAGGCACCGTGGGAGGTGTGCCGAATGGGTGAAATCTGCAAATCTGTAGATTTTAGAAGACTTAGGGGGAGGATAATAGCTCTTTAATTGTTAAATTTCTTGGGTGTAATGATTATCTCCTCTTTCCCATACTAAAGTCTTCTGAAACGCTTAGGTCATGATTGGAGAGTTGAAGGTTTTGCAAGTGGTGAAGCTCTGCAGGTGGCTGAGTTTAATATTCTTTTCTTCATATTTCTGGTCATCTGCAAATTGCACAGGCTGAGCTTGTGCTGGGCCTGTTCCTAGGCTGTGTGCAATTTCTTTCTATTTTTCTGTGCAATTGAATTCAGCTCTTTTTGGGATTAATGTAGTGGCGTGATGGCTTCGTGGACAAAGGCAAAGGCGGTGAAATCCAGTAGATAACTTGTGATTGGAGGGGGAATTTGTGGTTTTTCACTGATTCTGCAATGAACAACAGGCTCGGAACAGGCCCATGTTGTGCCAGAGGCTGTTTCTTCGATTTCCACATAAAATCTCCAAAATTCTTCACAATGCACCTGAAATCACTAATCATACAGTAAGGGGTGGGATTTAAGGGAATATGATGAAATAATGCAAAGTAAGGCGTATAATCCGGATAAATACATCTAAAATCATTCCTAAAGCTATGCATATTTCGTGTGCATCACGAATTCAGAACCGGGGGAGCCGTTTACAAAAACCACCAAGGAAGAAGAGTGAAGGCACGTGGATATCCACTGATGCCATCTTAAACCAAAACCCATAACATTTAGAACTTGGCACAAATAGCCCCAATACACTAAATCGTAAGCCTTCTTAAAGTCCAATTTCCAAATAATTGCGTTGGATTTAGACTTCCTCAAGGAGTGGACAATCTCGTTAGCTAGGAAGGCGCTATCAAGGATGTTCCTACCCTCGATAAAGGCGGATTGGTGCTTACTAATCAGGAGAGGCTTGACAGATTTGATGCGCTGGGCCATTAACTTGGATATGATCTTATACAGCCCGTTTACCAGAATAATTGGTCTAAAATCATCCAATGAAGAAGCACCGGTTTTCTTGGTGATTAGTGTAATATACGCAGAATTCACGCCTGTGGGGAGTTACACAGTTTCAAAAAATTGGGTAATCATATCAAAGACATCTGTTTTAGTTAGACCCCAACACTTTTTGTAGAAGGAAAAGGCAAATCCGTCCGGTCCCGGTGATTTGGAGCTACGGAACTCCACACTGCGTCCTTTATCTCTTCCAAAGAAAACGACCTCTCAAGATCAGCTGCGTGTTGTGCACTTAATTATGAGAAGCGAATATTGCCAAGAGAGGTTCTACAAGAGGCTACTGCCTGTAAAGATTAGCGAAAAAATTTGATGTTTCCTTTTAAATAATGGTTGGATCCGAAATCTTCTGGTTGTTAATCTGCAGCTGTTCAATCCTATTTATACGACCCCGCGTGCGAGCAGAAAGGTTGAAGAACAGAGTATTTTCGTCCCCCAATTGCACCAGTTTATTCGTACCTTTTGCCTCCAAATTGAGTCAATTTGTTTATGCTTCACTACAATTTCAGCCTACAGGTTAATAAGACTCTGAAACTCGGTTACAGTCAGGTCCCTTAATTCGGCAGCCTTGTCGAGATCATCAATCTTTGTCTGCATCAACTTAATTGCCTCGTTAACGTTACCGATAAACTTCAAGGTTCCATTAAGCCAAAGCTTTCCTCAATTAACTCAACCTCTTGAGGAGACTGAACTTATGGGAGAGCAAAATACAAGCCTCTCCCCACTTGCCTGAGATGATTTCCATGAACTTTGGGAAATCCCACCACGCGTCATGGAAATGAAAAGGCCTTCTTCCCAAGTAGACAAGTATTGAGACAATATCAATGGGCAATGATCTGCAAGTTTGCTGCCAGCAGTTAGCGACAACTGCGGGAAGAAGAGATACTATTCCCCATCGGCTAGGATTCTGTCTATTCTGCTAACGGCTCTGAAGTTCCCCCAAGTGAAAGATCTATCAGATAAATTAAATTCAATGAGGTTGTTGGATTGAATAAAGTTTTTGAAAGCAGCAGCTCCCCTCCTACACATCCATCCACTCTTGCAATCAGCTGGATCAATCTTCTTGTTGAAGTCGCCAGCAACGAGCCATGGCCTTTGTGTGCCCGATTTTAGGGAGTTAAGCTCCTGAAACATCTGGATCCGAGAATCTAGCTGAGAGTTTCCATACACCCACATATAGAAACCTCCTGATTATTATTAAGAAGCACTCCTTCAACGACAATACACTGAGCAGAAACATGTTTCCTCTGGTATTGAAAAGCATCAGCATCCCAAATGAGCAAGAGACCCCAAGCAAGGACCCTTGCATCCATACTAGCAAAATCGATGTTGCCCCGACCCCAAACTTTCTGAAAGAAGGGGAGAGTAATCCTGCTGCACTTAGTCTCACACAAAATACAAAGTTTGCCCTCATGGTAGTAATTAATTTTCTCACATCAGTTTGTTTCACACAACAACAAGAGCTTCGCAACCAATTCCTGTATCTGATTCCTTTTATGGGCAGCACCACAGCCCCTCACATTCGAGGAAATAATACTAAACATAATAAGAAAAAACACAGACACAAAATCAACAAAAAACCAGTACCTCAAAGCTCAGCTTGAGAGTTCACCCAATCAAAACCCTCCTTCTTCACAAGCTCCCCGACAGCCCTAGACAAGCCCACAACATCCTCACTGAGGTCCAAACCAATTTCCTTACCGACCATCAGAGTCTTTGCAACTTCAATAGTAGTGTAAGAAACAATGGGAGTATCACTTTTGGCCCTAATATCCTGAACATTACCTTGCTTAATATCATGATTATGAGTGGAACTGCCCCCTGAACGCAAAGTCTGAATGCTACCCGTCATGGAAATGTTCTTAAAGCGCTAAATATTGGCCCTTCTATTCTGTTTTGCTCTTTCTAGAATCTTATTAAATCTCTTTTCTAGGATTCGGACAGTACTTTTTACCCTATTAAATTGGACTCAGATACAAAAGAGCAGTCATCTAAAGAAGCAAAGATAGATGCCTTACAGATGCTAGGATTGAGCCCCTGCTCCTATTGCATAATCGAAGGGCTAGAATCACACCCATCCCAATCTATGATGCTCTCCCTAGACGTCCGAGAACTAGAAAATCTAGGCAGTTCCACTGATCTAGACCTGAACTGCCCTCCCCTAACACACTTCCTTGACCGAGGAGTTAGGATTCTATGTTGGTTCACTACCGGAATTCCATCACCCCCATTCCCATAACCACCATCCTTAGGAAGGTCAACCCCTTTCTGTCTACCTTTTTCCTCCAGATTAGCGTCAACACCACCGTCCTTTCTTTTCGCAAGCTGCTTGAATGGCAACTTGCTCGGCAGAGAACCAACCCAAGCCAAGGAACCACCAGCACCTGGCATGTAACGCCCCGGATTTTCAAAATTTGATTTTTGGAATTTTTGAAACTTTTATTCCAATTTTGCCCTTGAGGAATTTCTGGATTTTTGGACTAGGAAAATAAATTATTTAACCTTGGTTATATCAATATTACGCCATTAGTGTGATGGGTACGGCTTTCATTGGAGTCAAAACGAGTTTCGGGAGGAAACGCGGGGTTTACCGTAGATCTAGTTAAAACTATGTCGTTTTGAGTTTGAAAAAAAAAGTTGACTGAGCAGCCAGGGTTGACCGCGCCTAAGTGAACAACAAGTCGTTCACACAGGCCAGCCAACCCTAGCCGCCTCCTCCTCCTTCTTTTTCATTTCTCTTTTTTTTCTCTTTCTCCCTTCTTCCTTCTTTTCCTCTCCCGCCGCAGCCGACCCCCTCTCCCTCTCTCTCTCCTTTCCTCTCTCCCTTCTCCTCTCCTCTCCTACAACTCCTCTCCCCAAATCGATCCCTGCCGTTCCTTAAACGCTAATCGCCGCCACCGTTGTCTTCTACGGAGAACCCGAGGGCGACTCGGATTGTGTGCGTGTCTTGGGCTCGGAAGGGCCGAGCTACTGCGTCGTCGTCGCCACCACCTACCGTCTAGTCTCTGACCAGTTGTCGAAGCAAGGGTTGCAAGGAAGAGGCCTTTGGGGCACGGGCGAGTCGGAGTCGAGTGCGTGGACGCGACGAAGGGCCGCCTCCTGCGTTTCCGGATAAGCCCCGTCGTCTCTCTCTCTTCTCCATTTCTGTTGCTTGGCCGAGTTTGTGCTAACTTGGTTGCTGGTTATGTTTGGATCAGTGGCGGATTTGTGGTGGTTGTCGGACATGCTCGGGGTGGCGGTTGTGCAGTGGTTTGGTGGGTTATTTAGGGTCGTGGCCGTCACTGGTTGCTGCCGGTAGATGTGTTGTGTTCGGGCAGAGGTGCTTCACGGCTCGGGCTTTGGTTGTGGACGGATTCCAGGCAGCGAGTGTTTCAGGTAAGAATTCAATCTGTCCGTTTCTTTTTCCTTTGATTCGTGATTTTGCCTGCAGTGGATTTGGAGTGAATGTTGTTGTTGTTGGATTCTGGCAGTTTGGGGGAACTCCGGCGAGGTTGACCGAAATCCGGCGAGGCTTGGGAATTTTCCGGCGAGGGCTTGGGTTTTTATTCCGGTATTTAACGGTATTACCTTGATGTATAATTTGTTGTACACTCATGGCATGTATTATTTATTCTGAATTGGGTTGTACTAATTGTATTTTACATAGTAGAAACCGAGAGCGGGAAGCGAGTAACTTGTGATCGGTTTGTCCGACGCGGGTAGAGCCTTTAGGACGGTAACTCGGGCTTGGGTAAAACCCTTAAATGGAAATTTAGTTTTGAATTGGGCCCAGGCCCGGTGTTGAGATTTTATGACTTAATTTGATAACCTTTGGACTTGGGTAACGGGCTTTAAGCCCAACTTCATAATGGGCATTAGGCCCGGGATTCGGTTTTGGACTTAGATGGGCCTTCGGTCCGGGAACTCGTTATGGACTTTAAGGATTGGGTTTTAAGCCCAAAATCATAAATTGGGATAATTGCAGACTTGTGGAAGAGGGCTTTAGGCCGAGAAATTATTTCGGGTTTAGATGGGCCTAAGCCCGATTAACTTTAGGTCCTTATCTTTTGGAGTCTTTAGTGAGGAGATATACCTTTTTGGGCTTAGACCCTGAAATTGCAGAGTCGGGTAGTTTGGGTCAGGTTTCACTCAGTTAAGCATATAGGTATCATGCATGCACGGTTTGTGATAATTGTTTTGTAATATTTGTGTGCGCCGGTATTCAGGCACGGGTAATACCTCGGGAGCTGGAGGATCTGTTCTGGGGAAAGCTCCACAGGAAAATCAACGTTGAGGTGACTTTATAAGTCTTTTTATATTTGTATGCATGCGCTTGTTAGATTGGTCTGTTTGAGTTGCATGCCTTGTTTGCTAACATGTTGTGATCTGTATTGTGTGCCTATGTGTTTCTATTTGTCGGATGGGTATGATTTTAAATTGTTATGGAATATAACATGTGGAGTGATTTTGGGTGATCTGTGTGATGTACTGTGGTTTGGAAACCCGGATGTTTGAATGAGATAATAATTCACACAACCCTGTTAAATCACAACTCTTGGCACACATGAACTTATAAGTATGAATAAGAATAATGTACAGTAGAAGAAAGGCTACTGTGTGCTGAAGACCGGTTGGTTCGAGCGGGAAGTGATACCCTCGGGTTTGCATGCGGGATAGCATGGTATATGCAGTTTAGCATATGGGTCTGTGATGACCGGTTTCTACCTCCCTCCTTCTACCTCCCCCATTCTACCTCCCTCTTTCTCTCTCTCTCTATCTCTCTCTATGGTGATATTTGGGCTTTACGCCTGGTTATTTTGGGCTTTTGCCCTGGTTGTCTCATGAGACAGGACCGAGCTCGACGCACGCAGTAAGGGGCCTTGAATAATAAATATAATAAGAAAACTTAACACAAAGCAGATGAAAGATATAAACTGTTTGCTTTAAGTGGTTGGCATGTTAGTACTGGTTATTGTGTGTTTGCTTACTTGTGTTTGTTTCTCTACTTTCCTTTCGAACTTGCTTTGCACACCTACATAACTAGATTTATACTGCTCACTGAGTAGGTGACTCACATAATTGCCACCGTTGTTTTTTCCAGACTCTTAGTTAGCGTGCAGTCTCTCTCTTCCTTTCCAGAGTACGGATGTGGTTATCCCAGCAGGTAGTTGTGCTTCTTCTCCCAGTTGGATCCATAGAGCCGACTTGCATAACATTTTCTACTTTTATTTTTATTTTATCCTTATCTTCCGCTGCGTTGGATTTTGTTGAGATGTCATTCTTGATTCTGATTACATTGTCGGCGAGTTGTCGGGGTTTGACTCTCGATGTTATTTCGGCTGTTTGATGGGTTGATTTATGGCTGGATATGCCGGTTTACTTTTGTTCATTATGACATCTCGGTTTTATAAGATTTTCAGATAATGTTTTGGTGTTGGATTTCGTGTCCCGGGTTTCAGGGGCATTTTGGTAAATTCTTTATGTTTAAGTATTTTATTTGAAAAATTGGGACAGGGGCGTTTCAGCTTTGTAGCGGAGCAGGCTTCAGATCCTTGGGTTTAAAAGTGTTTTAAACCTTGTTTTCAAAATGATTTCTGTGTTTAAGCCTGTTTCCAGATTTATAACTTTAAAAGTGTTTTTGACTCATTTGCATTCTTATTGGCGTTGATATGGATCACCAGGGGCAGCACAGTGCTGAGGATGACGCTGCTGCTTATGTCTCTGAGAATGTGTCAGTGATGCAGGTTCCCGTTGGTCAGGGGAACAATGATACAGCAGGGAATAATGCTGTAGGTGGAGGAGGACAGAATGTTGTGCCCCCCGTACCACCTGTTGTGGACCCAGCGTTCCAGCTATATGAGGCCTTTTTGCAGTGGCAGCAGTTCCAGCAGTTTCAGCAGCAGCATCAGGGTGCCCAACTGGTAGCACCTGCTGCGGAAGGTGGTATGTAGAGCGGGTATATGCACATGGATAAGTCAGCAGTTAAGGAATTCTCTGGTGAAGAGGGCAAAGCCAAAGAGTTTGATGATTGGTTCCGCTAGGTGGAGAATGTTCTGGAGAAGTTCACTTGTGCACCTGAGCAGAGGGCTCGATTTGTGGCACACAAGTTCTCGGGATATGCATTGACATGGTGGCAGGAACTTGTGGCCAACCTACCGAAACCTGTGGAGATGCCATGGGAGGATTTCAAGGAGAAATTCTACAAGGAATTTCTCACTGTTGGTTTTCTGGAGGAGCAGAAGAAGCAGTTTCTTGAGGTGAAGCAGGGACTAGATGAGTCGGTATCGGCTTTCAGAATCCGGTTCAGCATCTTTCTCTCTTATGCTAGGGAGTTTGTGCCCGATGAGGTGACTAAGTGTAGGCGGTTTTGTTAACAGCTTACGTACAGAGTTGGCGTTAGCTGTGGCTGGTAGAGGGCACAAGACTTGGGAGGCAGTTTGTGAGACTGCTTTTGATGCTGAGAGAGTTCAGTTGATTGGGAAGGAGACTCGGACAGCCGAGCAGAGGAAGCAGTCATCTGCTTCGGGACAGAAGAGGCAGTATTCTGATGCCTGAGATGCAGATTATTCTGGTGGATAGGGTTCTTCTTACCGAGGTTCGAAGAAGTCCCAAGGGCAGAGTTATTAGGGTGGACCAGGTAGATCCTCGGGATGACGGTCCTATCAGTCTGGATCTCAAGGACGGGGTTCCTCGGCACGATTCTCGGGTACATGCTGGTATTGCAATAAGCTGGGACACCAGAAGTCATCTTGTTACAAGTGGATTAAGGATAGTGGTGGCTGTGGTTCCCAGTGTCAGTACAGAGTTCTGTGGCTAGTGGTGCCGTTTCTTCTGGTCCGAATAGTGGAGGCGGACAGCAGGGTCGAGGTCGTAGGGGTTCTAGAGCTCCTAACCGCGAGGGAGCGACTCAGTCTGCTACAGCTCCTAGGGTTTATACCATCACCCGGGAGGAGGCTGCTGATACCCCAGACGTTATAGCAGGTACATTTATGGTTTTTGGTCAGTATGCACATGCTTTAGTTGATCCAGGCTCAACACACTCTTTTGTATCACGTGCATTAATGACCACTCATAACATAGAAGATGATAACCTTAGTAGGCCCCTGAGAGTCCGTTTACCCACAGGTGATATAGTAGTTGTTGATCGAGTTTGTAGAGATGTATCGATAGAGTATGATAGTGAGAGTTTTCCTTCTGATCTTGCTGTTATGGACTTGGGAGAATTTGATGTTATTTTAGGCATGGATTGGTTATCCAGACACCAGGCGGTACTTGATTGTCGGGCCAGGGAAGTGTCTTTGTCTTCTCTGTTGGGGCATAGATTGGTGTTCGTTGGAGAGCGAAGAGCTCTATCGGCGTGTTGTATCTCGGCCATCCAAGCTTTCAGGATGATCTGAGAGGGTTGTGATGCTTTTCTAGCTCATGTGGTCGATTCTTCGATACTAGTACCTGGAGTGGAGGATATTCCAATTGTTCGGGAGTTTCTTGATGTGTTTCCTGATGATCTACCTGGGTTGCCTCCGGAGCGGGAGGTGGAGTATACAGTTGACTTGGTACCGGGAGTTGCACCGATTTATATACCGCCCTACAGGATGGCTCTGACAGAACTTCAAGAGTTGAAGAAACCACTGAAGGAGTTATTGGATAAGGGTTTCATTAGACCGAGCATCTCACCATGGGGTGCCCCGGTCTTGTTTGTGAAGAAGAAGGATGGCAGTATGCGGATGTGTGTGGGCTATAGGCAGTTGAATAAGGTGACTGTGAGGGTTTTTCCTTAATAGCGGGTCCCATGACTAAGTTGTTGAGGAAAGACTGTACTTTTGTTTGGGATGACCGTTGCCAGAAAAGTTTTGAGGAGTTGAAGAGTCGGTTGACTTCTGCACCAGTTTTGACTGTTCCGAGACCCGGAGTGGAGTACACGGTGTTCAGTGATGCTTCTGGTTTGGGCTTGGGATGTGTTTTGATGCAGGAGGGTCGGGTGATTGCTTATGCCTCCAGGCAGTTGAGAACTCACGAGAGGAACTATCCGACCCATGATTTGGAGTTAGCTGCTGTGGTCTTTGCTTTGAAGATCTAGAGACACCATCTGTACGGTGAGAAGTGTCGGATTTTCACAGATCATAAGAGTTTGAAGTACATCATGACCCAAAGGGAGCTTAATATGAGCAAGAGACACTGGATTGAGCTTCTGAAGGACTATAATTGTACTATCGAGTACCATCCGGGCAAGGCCAATGTTGTTGCAGATGCATTGAGCCGGAAGAGAGTGGCTTCTACGGATGAGGACTCAGTTTCTTATGCTTTGCCTTCGTTGGTGGAGCTGAGGTCATTGGATGCACAGTTAGAGGTGGATGTTACTGGAGCGTTGCTTGCCAGTTTGAGTATCTGGCCGACCTTGCGGGATGAGATCATGGAGTTGCAGTTTGGTGATCCTCATCTAGCGGAGTTGCAGGATAAGGCTCTCGGTGGAGAGAGTTCTAGTTTCTATGTACGGGAGAATGGTGCTTTGATGACCGGTGATCGGTTGTGTGTTCCAGACGTCGATGACATGAGGAGGTGGATCATGGATGAAGCGCACAACGCGCCATATGCTATGCATCCGGGTAGCACCAAAATGTACCAGAACTTGAAGAGTCATTATTGGTGGCCCGGGATGAGAAGGATGTTGCAGAGTTTGTGGCTCGTTGTATGACTTGTCAGCAGGTGAAAGCCGAGCATCAGGCTCCTGCCGGCAAGTTGAGATCTTTGACTATTCCGCAGTGGAAGTGGGAGCATATCACTATGGACTTTGTGATCGGGTTACTGAGGACCCGGAGTCGACATGATGCCATCTAGGTCATTGTTGACAGGTTGACCAAGTCAGCTCATTTCCTACAGATTCAGCAGACGGATACAATAGATAAGCTGGCGAGGTTATATGTTTCGGGTATTGTCCGTCTACATGGAGTTCCAGTATCCATTGTGTCGGGCAGGGATCTGAGGTTTACTTCCCACTTTTGAAAGAGCTTACAGTCAGCTTTGGGTACTAAGCTGAATTTCAGTACTGCATTCCATCCGCAGACCGATGGGCAGTCAGAGAGGACTATACAGACACTAGAGGATATGCTTAGAGCTTGTGTGCTCAACTTCAGTGGTTCTTGGGATGAGACATTACCGTTAGTTGAGTTTGCCTATAACAACGAGTATCACTCCAGTATCGGTATGGCGCCTTATGAGGCTTTGTATGGACGGAAGTGTCGTAGTCCGATTTGTTGGGATGAGGAAGGTCTGAGACAGGTAGTTGGTCCAGACCTAGTTCAGGAGACTGTTGATCTGATCGAGGTGGTTAAGTAGTGCATGAGAGCTGCTCAGGACCGACAAAAGAGTTTTGCCGATAAGCATCGTCGGGAGATGGAGTACAGTGTAGGTGACAGAGTTTTCCTTCGTGTTGCTCCCTGGAGAGGTGTTATCCGGTTTGGGAGGAAGGGCAAGTTGAGCCCTCGTTATATTGGTCCTTATGAGATCATAGAGCGGATTGGTCCGCTGGCCTACAAGTTGGCTTTACCGGAGGAGCTGTCACGCACACATGATGTATTCCATGTTTCGACGCTGAGGCATTATCGGTCTGATCCTAGTCATGTTGTAGCCCCGACAGAGGTGGAGGTTTCTGAGGATTTGACCTACGTTGAGGAGCTGGTGGAGATTTTGGCTCAAGAGGTGCGGCAGTTGAGGAGCCGTACCATTCCAATGGTTGGGTCAGATGGAGCCGCCATTCTCCGAATGAGGCTACTTGGGAGGTTGAGTCCCACATGAGAGAGCAGTATCCACATCTGTTCTGATTTCATACCTTGTAATTTCGAGGACGAAATTTTAATAAGAGGGGTGGAACTGTAACGCCCCGAATTTTCAAAATTTGATTTTTGGAATTTTCGGAACTTTTATTCCAATTTTGCCCTTAAGGAATTTCCGGATTTTTGGACTAGGAAAATAAATTACTTAACCTTGGTTATATCAATAATAGGTCGTTAGTGTGATGGGTACGGCTTTCGTTGGATTCAAAACGAGTATCGGGAGGAAACGCGGGGTTTACCGTAGTTCTGGTTAAAACTCCGTCGTTTTGAGTTTGAAAAAAAAAGAGTTGACTGAGCAGCCAGGGTTGACTGCACCTAAGTGAACGACAAGTCGTTCACCCAGGCCAGCCAACCCTAGCCGCCTCCCCCTCCTTCTTTTTCTTTTCTCTTTTCTTTTTCTTTCTCCCTTCTTCCTTCTCTTCCTCTCCTGCCGCAGCCGACCCCCTCTCCCTCTCTCTCTCTTTTCCTCTCTCCCTTCTCCTCTCCTCTCCTACAACTCCTCTCCCCAAATCGAACCCTACCGTTCCTTAAACGCTAATCGCCGCCACCGTCGTCTTCTATGGAGAACCCGAGGGCGCCTCGGATTGTGTGCGTGTCTTGGGCTCGGGAGGGCCGAGCTGCTCCATCGTCGTCGTCGCCGCCCACCGTCGAGTCTCCGGCCTGTTGTCGAAGCAAGGGTTGCAAAGAGGAGGCCTTTGGGGCTTGGGCGAGTCGGAGTCGAGTGCGTGGACGCGACGAAGGGTTACCGCCTGCGTTTCCGGGTAAGCCCCGTCGTCTCTCTCTCTTCTCCTTTTCTTTTGCTTGGCCGATTTTGTGCTAACTTGGTTGCTGGTTGTGTTTGGATCGGTGGCGGGCTTGTGGTGGTTGTCGGACATGCTCTGGGTGGCGGTTGTGCAGTGGTCTGGTGGTTTATTTGGGGTCTTGGTCGTCACTGGTTCCTCCCGGCAGATGTGTTGTGTTCGGGCAGAGGTGCTTCACGGCTCGGGCTTTGGTTGCGGACGGATTTTGGGCAGCGAGTGTTTCGGGTGAGAATCCAATCTGTCCGTTTCTTTTTCCTTTAATTTGTGATGTTGCCTGCAGTGGGTTTGTAGTGAATGTTGTTGTTGTTGGATTCTGGCAGTTTGGGGGAACTCCGGCGAGGTTGACCAGAATCCAGCGAGGCTCGGGAATTTTCCGGCGAGGGCTCGGGTTTTTGTTCCGGCATTTAACAGTATTACCTTGATGTATAATTTGTTGTACACTCATGGCATGTATTATTTATTCTGAATTGGGTTGTACTAATTGTATTTTACATAGTAGAAACTGAGAGCGGGAAGCGAGTAACTTGTGACCGGTTTTTCCGACGCGGGTAGAACCTTTAGGACGGTAACTCGGGCTCGGGTAAAACCCTAAAATGGAAAATTAGTTTAAATTGGGCCCAGGCCCGGTGACGAGATTTTATGACTTAATTTGATAACCTTTGGACTTGGGTAACGGGCTTTAAGCCCAACTTCATAATGGGCATTAGGCCCGGGATTCAGTTTTGGACTTAGATGGACCTTAGGTCCCGAAACTCGTTATGGACTTTAAGGAATGGGCTTTAAGCCCAAATTCATAAATTGGGATAATTGCAGACTTGTGGAAGAGGGCTTTAGGCCGAGAAATTATTTCGGGTTTAGATGGGCCTAAGCCCGATTAACTTTAGGTCATTATCTTTTGGAGTCTTTAGTGAGGAGATATACCCTTTTTGGGCTTAGACCCTGAAATTGCATAATCTGGTAGTTTGGGTCAGGTTTCACTCAGTTGAGCATATAGGTATCATGCATGCACGGTTTGTGATAATTGTTTTGTAATATTTGTGTGTGCCGGTATTCAGGCACGGGTAATACCTCGGGAGCTAGAGGATCTGTTTTGGGGAAAGCTCCACAGGAAAATCGACGTTGAGGTGACTTTATAAGTCTTTTTATGTTTGTATGCATGTGCTTGTTAGAATGGTCTGTTTGAGTTACATGCCGTGTTTGCTAACATGTTGTGATCTGTATTGTGTGCCTATGTGTTTCTATTTGTCGGATGGGTATGATTTTAAATTGTTATGGAATATAACATGTGGAGTGATTTTGGGTGATCTGTGTGATGTACTGTGGGTTGGAAACCCGAATGTTTGAATGAGATAATAATTCACACAACCCTGTTAAATCACAACTCTTGGCACACATGAACTTATAAGTATTAATAAGAATAATGTACAATAGAAGATAGGCTACTGTGTGCTGATGACCGGTTGGTTCGAGCGGGAGGTGATACCCCTCGGGTTTGCATGCGGGATAGCATGGTATATGCGGTTTAGCATATGGGTCTGTGTTGACCGATTTCTACCTCCCTCCTTCTACCTCCCCCTTTCTACCTCCCTCTTTCTCTCTGTCTCTCTCTCTCTCTCTCTATGGTGATATTTGGGCTTTATGCCTGGTTATTTTGGGCTTTCACCCTGGTTGTCTCATGAGACGGGACCGAGCTCGACGCACACAGTAGGGGGCCCTGAATAATAAATATAATAAGAAAACTTAACACACAACAGATGAAAGATATAAACTGTTTGCTTTAAGTGGTTGGCATGTTAGTACTGGTTATTGTGTGTTTGCTTACTTGTGTTTGTTTCTCTACTTTCCTTTCGAACTTGCTTTGCACACCTACATAACTAGATTTATACTGCTCACTGAGTAGGCGACTCACATAATCGCCATCTTTGTTTTTTCCAGACTCTTAGTTAGCGTGCAGTCTCTCTCTTCCTTTCCGGAGTACGGACGTGGTTATCCTAGCAGGTAGCTGTGCTTCTTCTCCCGGTTGGATCCATAGAGCCGACTTGCATAACATTTTCTACTTTTGTTTTTATTTTATCCTTATCTTCCGCTGCGTTGGATTTTGTTGAGATGTCATTCTTGATTCTGATTACATTGTCGGCGAGTTGCCGGGGTTTGACTCTCGATGTTATTTCGGCTGTTTGCCGCGTTGATTTATGGCTGGATATGCCAATTTACTTTTGTTCATTATGACATCTCGGTTTTATAAGATTTTCAGATAATGTTTTGGTGTTGGATTTCGTGTCCCGGGTTTCAGGGGCATTTTGGTAAATTCCTCATGTTTAAGTATTTTATTTGAAAAATTGGGACACGGGCGTTTCATGGCATCCCATACCTCTGAACCCTATCCAGACCACACTCCACCGAAACACAAGATGGGACCTCCACCACTGATACATCAAACGTTAGGTCACCAGTCTTGGATTTGAACGACCTCGCGATAGGCTCCTTATAGGTAGTTAAAACCTGGATTTTGGCCACCTCTAAAGTATCACCACTACATAAGTCGTTAAACAGTCTAATAAACCTCCCAAACCTGACAACAATCTGGCTAAAAAACACCACGCACCAAGCTTGAGGGGGAGTCCCCGACACATTCAACCAACACTTCTTGTGAGTAGTGTGATCACCAATTTCCTTTTGTTTGAATAGGTCAAAAATACCTCAGAAATAGACTCCAAAGCCTTAACACAAGCATACCCTATCTTGATGCAATGGAAACTAATGCATAACTGCCCCCTAAATATTTGACACTAGTATATGACTTTGATAGAGCATGAATGAAATCATAAACGTTTGCAACTTCAATCCCATCCCTCAACACCCCAAAAGCACATGACTTCAAGAACTCCAAGCACTCCTGGGAAGGAGCGAAATCAATACTCACACCCTTGCTCACAACAGGTCCTTCGGCGACCTGTTTCTCCGGCGCAAACCGACCAACAGCCTGTGAGAGTGAGACACTCTCACTAACAGCACTTCTTCTCACACCGCCATGAGGATTAGACTCCTTCACCCTGCTGTCGCCACTCGGTGAGCACACCTTCTTGCTAAATTAGCTTTGAAGGGGCCAACAGGAGACCTCAAACCGTTAATTCTGTCGATAATTTTATGGATCCTACTCGTACTTTCAAACTTAACAAAACTATACCTTGCACCGCTCCACGATGGCCTCCGAGGAAGGAAGACATCGATGACTCCTCCCAATCCAACGAACTACCTATAGACATCCACCGAAAAACCACGGCCCTGATATATTCTCCACATAGTACATTTTGCCTTCCTTTATTGCCCTCTGAATCAAAATCCCTCCATCGTCTAGAAAAGAACATGAGCAGTGAATCGCTCCATGATCGGCTATTTCAACTGATGAGAAGACGCCGACCATGAATTCCCCTTCCTTCCTCCTTCTTTCTTGCCCACTTTGACATTTGAAATTTTCAGAGGATTTCACGTGCCCACCCGCCCTTAATTTCGGTGCCTAAGATGCTTTGAAACCAATAACAAGCCAAAACCATCACAAGAAGGAATGATAAGTATCTTTGGCTTGCTATTCACGATGGCATTCCCACCTAGAGACATCCTCTCCATAGAGGTATCATTCCTTCCAGAAATTCCTTGTGCATTTTATATAGATAACTCTTACACCATTGCATTTTATATATATAACTCTTCCAGGATCATTTGCTACACCATTGCCCCTTTTTTTGGTGTGTTTGGTGCAAGCTTTGCCACTGGTGCGGCATCGCATGGGTTCCACCCTCTACTATTTTGGATTTCCTTCCTCAATGGATGTGTTGTCTACTCTTACTCATAATAATACTTGTTTTGCATGCCATTAATTTGTCTCTCTGGTTGGAAAGAAATAACGGGTTTTTAACTTCTTCCAACAAGCACAGATCGCCTGTTTGATACTGTGCCTCTTACAACTTTTTGGATCAAAGCTCTACGACCTTAGCAAAAAAATAAATAAAAGCTCTACAACCCTCTTTTACTTTTTTGTGTTTGTGCCACGAGAACGGACGGACCAGTGAGCTTTGGCCCTTAAGTGAGTTGAATCTTCTAAAATATGCTACAAGCCAACCCATAAAAGTTAACAAAGGCAATGGGGCGTGGAGAACGAGGACATGGGAAGGAAAAGGGTGTGGCCGAAAAAAAAAAAGAAATTATGAGAGTTAATACCCGTTTTGAACTAAAACGTGCTAAATTAGTCGCCATTTTGATCATCAATTTGGTAAGAAAATTTTAACCTCCATTATAATTACTTCCTTTGAGCAAAAAAATTATTATTTACTTTCTCTGGCTGCGTAACTTTTTTACCCCCAATTGGTAGTGGTCCCACTGAGGTATGGAGCTAAGAAGGGTTTAATTGCTAAGATACACTTCTAACATATAGCATAAAAGAATGCTACAATATATTTATTAAAATAGAAAGATTATTCAGTTGGTAATACAATTGAAAACAAAACAATTAAAAACAGGTGACTTCCAGTGTCTCTTGCTCATTGGACGTCTTCCAGAGACAGAGAGGGCGCCTACGGCTGGGTTTCAAATAAGGATTCCTTTCCTCCTGCTGTTCTTCCTCATCCTAATAATATAATGCGGTGTTAACTCGTTTTTGTCTCCTCCTCCAACTTCTTCTATTTCTTTATCTATGCCTGCCATTTCGCCACCTGTCCTACGCATGACTGCTTCTGCTATGCATGCCTTCCAAACGCTACCTAAGATTATGCATGCCTCCCACATGCTACCCATGTGACTCAGATATTGCAGCTATAAAATGGATGCAAGATCAAGTACTGAACCCACCAACGCCATAGGCATCATATTCATCTATTCTGCTTCATTAGCATCAAAAAGAAAAGACAGTTGTTCGGTTCAAGCTAGGGGGTGACAAGGGATAATGGAGAGTAGCAAGAGGGGTGTGTCGGTACTGGTGTTGATGGCGCTGCTACTTGTGTCCAACTTCGCTCCTCTTGCTCTTGCTCGCTGTGGCTCCGAAAGTCCTATGAATAACGGGTGCCCGGGTTCCTCATGCAACATCTTGGGTTCGGACAACTGCTGTGGTGGGTGTATGTGCATTCCTGTTGGGATCTTTGTTGGGGTCTGCGCGGGTGGCTGTTGTAATAGCCTCTCCTCAGACCTTGATCATACCCCAAAGACAGACGGGCTTGATGATGCCCTGCTGCCCAATTCTAGGATCAGACTGCGTATTTGATCATCCATATATATCTAGCTATATGCTAGGTCATCATGTTCGTCCTAGAACCAAATAAATCACGACCAGATCTGTTGTGTTCTTTGATGCAACCAGCTTCATGTCGTTTCACCACGACATGCATGCAATAAAGTCGTGTAAATTAACCTGCTGCTGTTCTAAATTCTAATGCAAGTTAATTAATGTGTTTCTTTCATGTTCGTTCGTTTAGTATTGTATCTAGTACGTTTATTAGGATTTGAAATTGACTATTTGAATGTTGAGGAACAGCCCAATGAGACGGTTTATGGGCCCAAAAATAAGGATGGTCATGAGAATTTAAGGTTTTAGCTAGCCCGATGGAAGAAAGTTTAGGGCCGATTCCGTCATAATGGTCATAAACCGAGGTTGAATTAGGGTTTAAATCCAACGTTTGTGAATAACTTAAACGCAGTTTTGTAATCCGGTTTTTAACCGCTGTACTATATTCGTCTAGTCCATGATCTGGCAGTTAGATAGCCCGTCACCTCTTTTAAAACCCCATAAACAGCCAACTTTTTATCCAGAATTTACACTTGCTATTACTATTGCTTCTTATCAGTAGGTTTTTGTGAAGGGTATTTTTCTGCATGAGGATGTGGTTGCTGAGTTTGGGAGCCACATTGGAGACGACCTTTTATACTCCTGGGAATTGGGTGAGGAAGCGTATCTCAAGGCGAGATTGGTTAATGTATCTCTGAGGCAGGAGACGAAGAATTGTGGTATATTGAGATGATATGAATGGAGTAGTATTCAGACAAAAACCTACCTATTTTCCTTTTTAAAAATCAATTTTAGGAAATTTAAATCTGGATTATACGTTGTTGCCCTTGAGGCCATGTTCGTGGAGTCTTCTAATTACTCGAGTTAGCGAAGCACTAGCGGCACGAATGGGTGTCTTGTTGGCCAGGGATTTCCATGTGGACACTGATCTTGGAGTCAGATGATCTCTCCGTCGAGATTGGCCCCCTCTCATTCGGGTTGTCTGATTTATGATGAGTTGCAGTTAACTCCTTGTATAGATTTTAATTTATTCCTTCGTATGTTCCAAGAGCTTGTAATAAAGTAGTTGAAGCTACAAGTAGATTAGCTTAATCCTAGTATTTCTCCAATTCTTCTTAATTTGGACTGTCGTTACATAAACAAGCCATCAAGGGATGTCTGATACAGGAAAACAAGGAACGCATAAAGCATGAACCCAGCCTGCACAAAGGAGTACCCTGAAACGTACGAACAGGCACGTAATAAGAAAACTAACACACTCCTCTGGCATCAAAAAAAAAAAAAAAAAACTAACACACTTCTCAAACAATATCGGGGTAACTCGTTCATGCTCATGTAATAGTTTCAATTATATGGAATGAAGATGCATACTTCAATTCTAAAAAAAAAGAAGAAGATATGTCTCACCTGCGTGCGTAATCTATTTTTTTCAAACACCGTATTTATTAAGAAATTATTAGAATATGCACAATTCTCCTCCTTGATCTAATTATAACACACCGGCTTCCTCATTCTAATATGCACAATTCCTCGCTACGGTTTAACTCGATCGCTTCTATCTCCTCCTCCTCCTCCAATTTCGTCTCTTCCCTTTTCAATTCTCTTCCCTGATCTCCAATTAACTCACCGGCTACAACTCCATCAGCCACCGGCCCTATATGCATGGAAGCATGCCTGCCTCTCTTGTGCTCTCCATCCAAAATACCAAAGTTTGAAAACTTATCTATTTCTTATATTAAAATGTTGAAATTGAAAAAATTAGTCCCAATTTTACAAAGAAAACAATTAAAAAAACTAGTGAAATCCAGTGACTGTTGCTCCCAACGGTTGGGTTTCTAAAGACTCTTTTTCTCCTCCTCTTTTTCCTCACGCTAATAATTATATAATGCGGTGGTCCTCGCAACGGTTAACTCGTTTTTGTCTCCTCCTCCAACTTCTTCTCTTTCAATATCTATGTCTGCCATTTCGCCCACCTGGCCTACGCATGCCTGCTTCTCCTATGCATGCCTTCCAAACGCTGCCTAAGTATTTTGCATGCCTCCCAAATGCTACCCAAGTGACTAGATCGGATATTGCAGCTATAAGATGGATGGAAGAGTACTGAACCCATCAAGGCAATAAGCATCATATTCATATATTCTTCTTCATTAGCTAGCTAGCTATAGTTATATATTTTCAAGCAAGAGGTGAGGAAGGATAATGGAGGACAGAAAGAAGGGTGTGTCAGTACTGGTGGTGATGATGGCGCTACTACTTATATCCAACTTGGCTCCATTTGCACTTGCTCGCTGTGGCTCTGAAAGTCCTTTGAATAATGGGTGCCCGGGTTCCTCATGCAACATCTTGGGTTCGGACAACTGCTGTGGTGGGTGTACGTGCATTCCTGTTGGGATCTTTGTTGGGATCTGCGCTGGTGGCTGTTGCAATAGTCTCTCCTCAGTTCTTGATACCCTAAAGACAGACGAAATCGATGATGCCCTGCTGCCCAATTCTAGGATCAAACTGCATATTTGATCATCCATATCCAGCTATATGCATGTTCTGCATGTTCCTCCTTAAATCAAATAAATCACGACCACATCTGTTGTGTTCTTTGATGTCGTTTCATGACCTCATGCATGTAATAATGTAGATTAACCTGCTGCTGTTTTGAATTGTAATGCAAGTTAATTAATGTTTTTATGTTCGTTTAGTATTCTATCAAGCTTAATTATACCTAGCTACTTTGCCAATTTTACTTCCAAGGAATACATTTAGCTCCCAAAAGCTACCATATCCTAAACTCGCCGGAACAACCTTTCTTCAGACACACAAATTAATTAAGGCGAGCCTCAACAGTCAAATTTAAACCCCCAAACGAATGGAAGCGGAAGGATATAACTTTCCCCAGGGCTCGTGACATTGGGCGGAGAGAACAAGGAAATGGGTGGAAGGAAACTCAGTTTCCTTAAGAATTGAAATTTTGTAAATCAATGTAGCATATATGGAGAAATAAATCCCAATAAATCTCAACTTTTTTATCGAATGACCAGTCATCACATTAATTCTATCCATAGGTACTCATCAACCTGGCCTACTATTAATGACATGAAAGTTATTCACACGCACATAGATAAGCACATCACAAAAGCTCATTTCTCGGGATGCACTCAGTGAGCACAAAACTTGGTTGTAAAAGTCCCAAGAATCACTACTTAATGTTGTAGCTATTTGACCAAATGGAAGTTGCTCTACATGTTTCTGGACATCATCGGTTAATTCTTCTAGATACACTCTAAAAAGGCCTCCTGCAGCTACCATGAATTGGATTCACTAGATGTGATATCTAGGCAAATTGTTTATATGTAAAACTAAAGATAGTACGTAAAACTAAAGATTCACTCTAAACATTGTCTAGCTTCGCTGTTAGAATAATGAAAAGAAAAGAAATATAGTAGTGGGCTACAGGCAAAGGCTCAAGTTTTAGGTCCAACCTTGAGAATTCTCTTCAATTCTAAAAATAAAGAAGCCTGAAAGAAGGTACTAATTACTCACAAATTCAGTATTAGGTTTCGCTCAGAATTTCTTAGGTCTTTAAGACCAACAACTTATATTGGTTTCCGAGACTGTGGAACAGTGTTTGGGGGCAATGAGATGAATCCTAACATGGTTAACAGGTGACATTTGTTACCAACAATTATCATATGTATATATAGAAACATTAAAATAACATAAATATTTTTTTTGTTATTTAGACATATTAAAATTTATTTATTTCTTATATTAATATATTAAAGTTTGATAAATTTTACCAGATATTCGTAACGTTCAAGCCTCACTTTGATTAATCTAGTAACACAAATATGGGGGAGAGAATGAAAGAGAAGAGAAAACAGAAATGGGTGACTACATGTTAATGTTGTGAGTAATATAAGCTTTTTTCACTCATGCCATCCACTATACATAAGGATATAAGGTACACATAAGGTTTCAAACTAAGCATATCTTATCCACCTTAGCTTCAATTAAAATTAATTCAAACTACTTCCAACTTAACTAAACATCCAAACTAGTTTAAAATCTAATAAGCACTTATCCTATAGTAATTTCATTAATATGGCCAGTTCAAATTCAAGTTAGATGAACCCAACGATTTTGTATAGAATCGGCCTTCTCACGTGTCTTGGGCTCTTGTGCTGACATTCTTCACCATCTATTCATGCAATGTCTTCGTTGCAATCTAATGATGCACTGCAACTCACTTCCTGAATTATTTTGTTCGATGCTCACACTCCCACCTTGCCTTTGGACCCTCCTTCCATTGCAAAGGGTTGAGTTGTCGAGCTCTATGTCCATACCAACAAATGGAATTCTTGTGCAGTGCGTCTGCAATCACTTCTAAAGTATCAGAAATCCTCCATCTCTTGGAATTCCAACCTTTCCTCAACTTAGCCACCTTTAATTGCCATTCCACTATATACGAGCATCTATCTTGGTTACTCTTCCTACAATCTTGTGCTTCCAGACAAACTCTACCACAATGGCCATCACAGTCTCCTTATGAAGAATTTTCTTCTTGTCTTCATGATCTAGAATTTTCTCTAGTGAACTAGCTTCCAAGCTTGATCTTCTCCAAGAAATCATCCTTCAAAGGTCTTGTGGCTACTGCCACTTCTGCCAATTGTGCCACAACACATGATGCGACTATTGCTTATATTGCCTGTAAACCGATAGCGCATGCTTTACCTCTTATAGCTCTATGTAATTTTCCTGCACCAACTGGGTTGTAGAAAATTTCTTATCTTATTGAAAAACCACATCCCCTAAGTTCATACAATAGTCGTCAAATGGTACCATGATTAACTCGATCTTGCCACACCAATCCTCCAAGTTATTCTCCACACCTCGTACCACACCAAGGACAGGTTGTGCAACTGTATTGACTCCCTTCATTCGTGCTCAACTCCTTGGTAATTGTGGTGCCTAGTTTCTTTGCAGCAAGAAAGTTGTCATCAGAGCATGAATCTCATGCTTACCGATCCGTACAGTAGTATGCATGCACCCTTGGAATAGCGCCATATTAATGCGACAATTAGCTCAATTCTTTGCTGAAGTCTAAACTTAGTGACCAACAATAGTTCTTTTAGAAATAAGGAAGGGAAACTAGAGTACCCTGGTCAAATAATTTTTTATTGCCATTTTGGGGGTTAGAAATTTAAATCAACGAATTTAAGTTGGTGAAGAGCTTATCTGGAGGGAGGAGTAGGAAGAAGGCAACCGAAAATAGAGTGCAGATGGGGATTTTAGGGTTTGTACGGGGAAGAAGAAGAGTTTGGTTGTAGATATTGCTATAAAATTTAAAACTAATAAAAAACTTGATAAAAAACAAAAAAAATAATAAACTAATTCCATATGCCACATCTTAGCACATGTTGGCTTTAATTTGTAATTTCCTGTTTGTAAGACATAAGTAATCGGTTCCTTTTAAGTTGAGGGACAACGTTAAATAAATTGAACGGGTTAAGGGATAGATTTCGGAACCTCTCTCCTGCATCAATAGTTGAGGGCTATGGTCTTCACAAATGATATTGAAATGCTCCATTACTACCACATGTCTTAGACACATAGTTTAAAGCTGCAGAAGAAGCTCGTGCGGCTCAAACTTCTGTCTTGATCAACTTAAGAACATAAAATGTGGAGAAAATAAAAAGAGAAGAAAGAAAATAAATGGGAGAACCTTTTAATACTATAGCTAATGTTTTTTTTTTTATGTAAACGAGATTTATTGATGAAAAAACAACAATAGCATGGTAGGATTGACATCAAAGAGATGACAAACACATAACCCAAAGTACAGATAAACAATCATTCGCCTAGTCTGTTACAAAATAGATGCCCCAACAAGATACACACTCTCAAATCATCCTGACCCGACAAATAGCTCCGTGCCAGCACTTATTGCAATCAGCTCCAACTAACAGGTTACTAATACCATACGGGAAAGATGGTTGCTTGATCTTTATCTAGGCAAGAGACCTAATCAAGATAATATCAAAGGTCCTGCCCCAATCCGCATCAATCCTTTCAAACAACTTCTTATTCCTACCCAGCCACACACTCCACAAAGTGGCATAAAGAATAGTCATCCAACAAGACCTTGCAGAAGAAATACCAGCAAGTTCAGACCATTGCAAAAAGAATTCCTCAATGCTCCTCGGAACACACCATCTAACTCCCCACCACCAACACATTCTTGCCCATAACCTCCAAACCACCCGACAGTGGATAAGAAGGTGATCTCTAGATTCAATTTCCTCAAGACAAAAGATACACATAGCCTCTTCAATATTAATAATTCCTCGACGCAGCAAGGCTGATTTAGTCACGATACCCTAATGGAAAACCAACCCGGAGAAACACTCTACCTTGGGGGTGCCAAACCCAACCAAACATACGGAATCTTTCTAAGGACAGAACCTGCAGAGACAAGTGCCAAATACCCATCTTTGTAGGAATACTCACCACTTTGATTGCGTGACCAGCACCAAGATTCCATAACATTTTCCTTTAGTCTAATACCTGATAGTTTATTATTGATAACATCGACCTCACCTTGTTTCTTTTAAATTATTTTCCATATATATGTTTTAGTTGGTAACTTGGTATGCTTATTATTTCTCCCCAAGTAAGTCCCATCCCCTGCAATTCTAGGGTGGGCCTTAAGGAAGAAAATTGTCACCATCTTAAAGTTTGATCTATCAACTCCATAGCATTCATTGATTCATCCGCTTTTTTTTGTGAAGTGTGCAACTATCTCCAATGATTCATTTGAAGAAGAATTCAGTACATAGTTAGAATGGGCCTACAAAAGGCAAAAAGATACCTATCTACCTCGATTGGTAGATTCCATGTTCACCAACCATCTCCACTCATGTATTCACTAGATAAGATGGTGTAAGCCTCCTCTTTCTCTCTCTAGAGCTATAGACTCTTCTTCCCTCATCGCGAGTGGATCAACCTATAGTTCATCTATTTTCATCTCAACTTTTTGACTTCTCAAAGCAAGTTTGAGTCTTTATTGCTGCTCATGGCGTCTGAATCATCTGGTGAGCATCAGTCACAAGCATGTGGTTGGGACGACTTCAGTCTTAAATCTAGAAAGTGATGATGAGCCAGATCTTGCTCCTTCAAAACCGGTGCTGGTAGTGAAGGTTGTCTTTGATGTCAGACGGTTTAGCGCCAAGGTGGTGGGTGAAGTCATGGCGAGGGCATGGAATGTTTCGAAGACCATGGGTATTTCCGAGGTAAAGGAGAATACTTTTTTATTCACCCTTGAGTCTGTTGCTGTTCTGCTTCGTATTTTATCCAATGCTCCTTGGAACGTATCTGGCTCACACCTCTGTTTACGGGAGTGGTCACCTAATGTTGTGTTGAATTCTATTTGTTTCAATAGTCTTGAGTTCTGGGTACAAGTATCTGGTCTCCCACCCCACTATATGAGAATAGGAAAGGCTAAACGTCTGGAATCCCTTTTTTCCCAAATCATTGAGTATGAGCTCCCTCCAGACAACTCAATTCTCTGGGCTGATTTCTATCATCTTCGGGTGGCTGCTGATATACATAAACCTTTGTCGGCGGGGTTTGTCACTAAGGACAGAGTGGAGGATTTGGCTATCTCCATAGTCTTTCAGTATGAAGACCTTGGTGATTTTTGTTATTACTGTGGCAAAGTTGGTCATTTGGAGAAAGACTGCTCGGCTTGCTTGGAGGATGCAAGGGCTGGTCATGTGAGAAGGCACCCAGCTGGGTATGGTGCTCACTTACATGCCCCTAAATCTTATGGTAGACGAGGGCTGTTTAATCTTCGTGGTATGCTTGACAAAGGTGTTTGTTCTGGGAGAGGGGGATCGACGTCGACTGTTGTTTTTCCGGCGGTGCGTGATGACTCAGTCCCGGACAAAACTAGTCAGCAAAATTAAAAACATGGAGCGGGCCTTGCTGTGGATCCCAAAGCTGACAGCTCTTGTCCTCAACCCCTTCCTCAACACGTGTCTAGTGCTCCATCGAACCATGAGCAGGGTGCACAACCTGACAATCCGAATGTGGCGGTCGTGCATGATAAGAATGGCGATGTTAGTCGTGTTACGATGTGCCAGCTGCCTACTGCTGGGCAGAGTGTTGTTGGAACCCCTCAGGTCAGTAATGGCAGTCACGTGGAGGGTCCTCCTGTGTGTGCGAAAGTACCTAGTGGGCCTGTCTTTACTAGCCAGAGGGGTAAAGCTGGTCTTCTTGGCAACCCAAACTGCCTCTCAACTCTGGATCGTCCACTGGGCTGGGTCAGGTGGAAAGCTCAACTCCCATTATTTCATGCACACGGGCTTCTCCAAATCGTAGGTTATCTCTGAAGCAATAGGCTCGAAACGCTAATACCCCTCCTGTATCTCCCCCCACTCTCGAGTAGGAAGGTAATGTTATTTCTGTGGGTTCTCCTTCTTCTACTCCTGTGATCTCTCTTTCGACTCCTCATCCTGACAATTTGATGGCGGTGGTGGCTGGCCAAGAGCCACAAGGTGATAAATGAGTATTATCTCATGGAACTGCCACGGCTTTGGGCGGGACGAGGCAGTTAAAGCCCTACAACGGCTTCTAATAAGACACAGTCCATTCTTGGTTTTCTTGCCTCAAACTAGGCAACAACAGGGATACATGGAGAGAGTTCGAAGGAGACTTGTTTTCAGAAAAGTTTTTATGTGAATCCGAGGGGCCTGTCGGGGGGCTTGGCCCTTTTGTGGAAGGAGGAAATCTCAGTTCAGGTGTTGTCAAGCTTGAAACATTGGATTGACGCTGGTATCGAAGGCGTGTTGGGGAAGGGGTTGTGGCATCTGACTTGTGTATATGGTGAACCTACTGCGGAACGGAGGGAGGCGGCGTGGAGGCAGATGTGTAACATTTGTATGGCTGATGATGTTCCTTGCCTTTGCATTGGTGATTTCAATACCATGCTCACGGATGCAGAGAAGCTTGGCGGGATTCCACTTTGCCGTTCTCAGTGTAGTGCTTTTGCAAATATGATGGATGACTGTGGCTTGTTCGACCATGGTTATCATGGTGGCCTCTACACTTGGACTAATAATCAGCCGGGTGCAAGACACATAAAGGAAAGGATTGATCGGGTGTTGGCTAATGCAAGCTGGCGAATGATGTTTGATAAGGCCCAAGTCTTCCACGAGGCTTTCCTTGCCTCTGATCACCGACCTCTGCATCTTCAGTTGCGGGTTTGGGCATCTCGTCCTAAAGGTTCTTTCAAGTTTGAATCTAATTGGACGGACGAGGAAGAGTGTGAGGGGATTATTAGGGATTCATGGGCTCACCATTGTCAGGGGTCACATATATACCGCCTAAACACTAAGCTTACTCATAGTAGAGGTCGTCTGGCTGCATGGAGGAAGCGTGCTTGCAACTATAAGATAGAGGTGGAGGATGCCATTCAGAGGATGAAATATCTTCAGAATTTGCCTTTTGATACTTCTGTGCAGGGGGGGATGTCTGACCTGCAGGCACGAATTAATGTTTTATGGGCCAAAGAGGAAAGGTACTGGCACCAAAGATCTCGGGTTCGTTGGTTAAACTATGGAGATCGCAACACGCGTTTCTTTCATCTGAGTGCGTACAGAGATGACAAGCCAATCAAATTCTTGCTCTCCGTGACTCGCAGGGCCAGTGGCTACATAGTGAGAGACATATTGAGAGTCATATTCAGCAATTCTTTACTGCACTCTTCTCTTCTGAGGCTAAACCAATTTCTGTGGAGGTACCGGACTCTATTGAACGCAAGGTTTCAGATGAGATGAATGTTTCTCTAACGAAAGCTGTATCTATGGAGGAGGTGAGGAGGGCAGTGTTCCAGCTGGGGAAATTCAGATCACCTCGCCCGGATGGATTCTCTGGCATATTCTTCCATCACTACTGGGATACTATTAAAGTTGATGTGGTCGAGGCAGTTACTAGTTTTTTTGAAACTGGGTATATGCTCAAATAGTTTAACTTGACTGAAATAGTTCTTATTCCCAAAGTTCCTAGGCCGGAGAGAGTGACTGAATTTAGGCCCATTGGGCTCTGTAACTTCACCTACAAAGTGTTTTCTAAGGTGTTGTCTAATAGGTTGAAGCCTATTATTGGAAAGTTGATCACTGAGGAACAGGGAGCTTTTGTCCCAGGGAAAGTTATTCAGGACAGTATTATTCTGGCTCACGAAGTTTACCATGGGATGAGGGTGAATAAAAGTAATGTTAACAATCAGATGGCGGTCAAGGTTGATATGCATAAAGTGTATGATCGTGTGGAGTGGGGTTTTTTGGAGGCGGTTTTGGTAAGACTTGGTTTTTGTAGTTAGTGGATTGGCTGGATCATGCAATGTGTAACAACTGTCTGCTGTCAGATTTTGATAAATGGGGGTAGGCTCCCTCCTTTTAAGCCCACTCGTGGTTTCAGGCAGGGGGATCCCATCAGCCCGTATCTTTTCATCCTTGTTTCTAATGTGCTTTCGGGTATGCTGAGAAGAGCTGTGTCTGTGGGAGCTGAATCTTTATTGTGAGGCATCCGGGCAGGAAATTAGTCTACATAAGTCCTCGGCTGTGTTTGGTGGCAACGTGCCTATGGATAAAAGGAATGAGGTTGCTGCAGTTTTTGGTGTTAGTATGGCGGCCAAGCAAGACAAATATCTTGGCCTGCCAACTGCTTGGGGTCGTTCAAAGAATGAGGCTCTTAATTATCTTCTAAAGAGGGTAGAAAGAAAGATAGCCTCTTGGAAACAGAAGATGTTGACTCCTGCAGGCCGAGAAACCCTCATCAAGGCAGTGCTGCAGGCTATACCGACCTATGCTATGGCTTGCTTTAAATTGTCGATTGGTCTCATCAATGATTTGCATGCCAAGATCCGGAAGTTCTGGTGGGGCGGAGCAAAGGCTGAGGGCTCGGTAAATTGGGTAGCCTGGGATAAAATGATCAAACCAAAGAAGTTGGGGGGACTCGGTTTTAAAGTTCTTAGCCTTTACAATAGCGCTCTGTTAGCAAAGCAAGCCTGGAGAGCTTTGACAAATCCTAGTGCACTGTGGGTACAAGTTTTAAAAGGGGTGTATTTCCCTCATGGTTCTTTGTTGGATGCTAAGTTAGGGGGCACCCCGTCCTGGGCATGGAGAAGTTTATTAGATGGAAGGGATGTGATCAAGGATGATGTCTGTTGGAACGTTGTTTCGAGAGCAAATGTTCGTGTGTGGGAGGATGCATGGGTGCCCTCTTTACCTATGTTTCGAGTGCATAGCCCTCGACCACCAGACTGTCAAATTCAGCTGGTAGCCGAACTCATCAATGGCAACTCTCAATGGAATGATGGACTTTTGCATCAATTGTTCTCTAACAATGAGGTCCGAGCCATCCAAGCAATCCCGGTTGGTCTTCCAGACTGCATGGACAGATTGATTTGGGTACCAAGTGTTAGAGGGAAGGTGACAACGAAGGAGGCTTATAAATGGTTATGCATCAAGGCTGCTCCTTCCTCTGGGTTGGTAGCTTCGAGTTCGCAGGTGACCAATTGGAAGGCTGTGTGGAACCTCAACACTCTTCCTAAAGTCAAGCATTTTCTATGGAGAGCATTATGTAATGCTTTGCCTACCATGGAGAGACTGAAACGGAGAAACATTACTCAGTTTGACACTTGCTCGGTATGCCAAAGAGAGCCCGAGACTATTGAACACACTTTGTTAAGAAGTGAGCACGCTAGGGCAACTTGGTTTGCATGCCCCCCGGGATACTTCTCACCTGCGGATGGTTCACTGAGTTTGAGTATGTGGTGGGATCAGATGTATTCTCAATGGAAGGATTCAGATGGATTGATTTTGGAGCTTCTGGCACAAGTATGTTGGGAGATTTGGAAGTGTAGAAACAAGGTGGTTTTTTAGCATGTCTTGGCTAATCCAGTCCAGACAATGTGCCGGGCAACAAGGCTGTCAGTTGAGCTGCTTCAGCAGTGACAGCAGGCCCAAAGCAACCAATCTAAATTGTCTGTTCGTGAATCCTTATCTTGGTCTCGCCCGCCAATGGGGTGGCTGAAAGTTAACTCGGATGCATCTTTCGTCGGCAAAGAGGCTCTTATGGGGTATGCTGCGATTTTCAGGAATGAACACGGAAGCCTGGTGGACTGTGTGACCGGCTCTCGTAGGTGCTTATCTCCTGTTATAGCCGAGACATGGGGGCTATGGGCGGCAGTAACAAGAGGGAAATCTTTGGGGCTTGACCATATCATCTTTGAAAGTGGCTCTCTCACACTGGTCCAAGCTGTCAAGGGTTCTGATGATTTTGATCTTGAATGGCAGTTAGAAGCTCTGGTCCGTCGGATACGAGAACTTTTAAAGGCTTTTCAGTTTGTGTCATTGAGTTATGTAAATAGAAGTAAGAATAGGGTAGCTGACATGTTAGCTAAGTTTGCTCGTACGCAGATTCTTATGGGGGTGGGCTTTAGCTCTTTACCTGATGAGTTTCGATCTGTTTTACATGTTGAAGCTACTATTACGTAATCAATGATGGATACCCTTTTGCTGTTCAAAAAAAACATCGACCTCACCTTGTTCCCAAGAAAAGAGGGATCTCCTCTAGATTACATCAACAACCATCCTACCTTCACGCCAACAAACCACCTCCTTAACAGTAATGTCACGATGGATAGTAAAACTGAATAATCGAGGGAAAGATTGCTTCAGTATCTCACCCCCCCAATCAATCATCATGCCAAAATTTACAGGACCCCCCATCACCCAAAGCCATCTTAACAAAACCAGATAGTCCCCCAACCGCATTGCACCCTTCCCCTGATTTAATAACTCCCCTCCAAGGACCAGAAAGACAGAGATTTATGAAAGATGGCCACGATTCAGACGAATCAGACTCATAGCAGTTCTATATAATTCTAGCCCAATGGGGAACAAAATCTGCAGCAAAGTCAAGGTTTACATATTGCCACATCCATTTAAATAACAAACTGTGGTTCTTAACCCAAATTGCCTCAATACCCATACCACCCAAGTCTCTAGGTTGTGCAATACGATCCCAGACTACCATACGTAACTTCCTCTGGTCGCCACCTCCACTCCAAAGAAAGGTCCTCTGCAAACTTACGATCTTATTTGCCACCCCTGCAGGAGTTTTGAACATTGACAGATAATAAATGGGCAAATTAGACAGGACAGCCCTGATCAGAGTCACTCTGCCACCCAAAGACAGAAATTTTCCATTTCATGAAGCTAACCGGTTTTTGATGCGGCACAGAACAGGTTCCCAGGCCTTTTTGCTCCATATGTTTGCCCCAACTAGCAGCCCCAAATAAAAGACCGGGAGCTTCTCCACTCTGCTTTGAACCTTGGCCGCATTCTCCTTAGTACGCATCACCAATGTGTTTACACCAATCACTGTGCTTTTATAGAAGTTGATATGTAACTCCGACATGGACTCAAAACACCCGCAAACACCTCTTTAGATTTGGAAGAGAGTCTTCATCATCCGGTAGAATTAGTAGAGTATCATCCGCAAATTGAAGAATCACTGGAACTGCTTGAGATAGTTGGAGTTCTTTAATTAAGCCTCTCGCTTCTGCTTCGTTAACCATGACCGTTAGTGCCTCAGCCACCAAATTAAATAGAAAAGGTGAAAGGGGATGACCTTGTTTCAATCCTTTAAATGTTTTAAACTCCCCAGATGGTGATCCATTTATGAGGACATTCAGACTAAAATTTCCAACACAGTTTTTAATCCAATTGCACCACTTTGCACCGAATCCCATTTTCTTTATTGTATCAAAAAGGAAGGCCCAGGAAACAGAATCATATGCCTTTTTTAATTCTAATTTCCACAAAATTGCTCTTCTCCTAGACTTCTTAATCAGGTGGATCACCTCTGATACAGTGAATACACAATCCAAGAGATGCTTTCCTTTAATGAAGGCAAACTGGTTGTTACTCACAACCAACGGCATAACCTTCTTTAATCTCTTGGCAAGGACCTTCGCCACCACCTTATAAATCCCATGTATCAAACTGATAGGACGGAAATCATCAAAAGAACGGGCTTCCGTCTTTTTTGGGATCAAAGTGAGAAAGGCACAGTTAATTCCCCTAGGTAGAGTACCGATTTTAAAAAACTTAATAAATACATCAACTAAGTCATCTCCAATCAAATTCCAAGCTCTCCGATAAAATACGAAACTGAAGCCGTCCGGACCCGGTGCCTTATCGCCACCACAATACCATAAGGCACTCCTATTCTCATCTTGCTCAAACGGAACTTCAAGAATCTGTTTCTGTACAGTGCCTAAGGATCTGAAGGGCAGCCTTCAGAAATTACTATGCACCGCAGAGGGCTCTTTAAAAATACCAGCAAAAAACTCCTCCGCTACCATCTTAATTTCCCCCCAGATCTTCAATCAAAACACCATTCACCGAGATATCTTTTAAAGTGTTCTGACGACCCCTATTGCATGCCATACTATGAAAGAACTTGGTGTTTTTGTCTCCCAAACCCAGCCAAACAACCCTGGATTTTTGCCTCCACAAGCTCTCCCTCTGTCTCTGTCTTGCAGCAAAATCACTTTTCAAAGGCAAAAGGTAGCGATTCTACGTGCCGGTCAAATTCCTGCTTTCGGTAATTAGATCAAGGGCTTCAATCTGCAATTGTAGCTCCTTCAATGCTTCATCAATGTTTCTGAAGGCTCTAAAGTTCCACTCCCTCAAAGCATGTTTAATAAATCCTAGCTTCTTAATCAGCCTATATCTGCCAGGGAATTTGATACATGCATCCTCCCATATTTTATTCAGTGCTTCGTCGAACTCCTTGCTATCTAACTAGCAATTCAAGAACCTAAATGGTTTTGGACCCCAGTTAACAGTATTTTGGGCCAAAATGATTGGACAATGGTCTGATCCCGCTTTACTGCCACTTTTTAACGAGATTGAAAGGAATAAGGAAGACCATTCTAGATCGAAAAAAACCCTGTCTATCCTACTCCCAGCAAAAGCATTCCCCCAAGTGAATCTTCGACCAATCAAATCCGCCTCACAAAGTTCTAACACAGATATAAAATCTGCAAGTGCCGTTGCCCCTCTCACACAAACTCTGCCGCTACGACGGTCTTCTGGGGCGAGGGTTTCATTAAAATCCCAAAAAATCAACACCGGAGAAGAATACTCACTAAGAACCTCCTTTAATTCCTCCCAGAGAAAGACTCTATGCTCGACTTCACCAGGCCTGTACACCCCACAAATTGTGATTTAATTCCCACCATAGACTGAACCTTCCATAAGAATCTAACTCCCACCCGAATCCCATCTGGAGCAGTTGAAGTAACTCTTGTCCCATAACATCACTAGCCCACTTGCGTTTCCGACAGCCGCTACCTGCACACAACCAAAGGTACCTCTTCCCCAAACTCTCCCAAAATCTGCCTGCACCCAGTTACAACACTTGGTCTCACATAAGAACACCACTTTAACAGCCTCCTTGCTAATCAAGTCCTTCACCGAGTTCTATTTGGAAAGGGAACCCAATCCCCTAACGTTCCACGAAATAGTAGAAAACATAATTAAAGAAGAGAGCACACCCAGACACCACAAGAATAGAAGACTAACCTTATGAGTCTAAATGGGCATTAGCCCACTCAACGTTTTCCTTATCCACTAACTCCTCAACCACTTCCTCCAGTTCTGCAACAAATTCTCCATCCTCAAAACCCAACGCCCTGCCAATCTCTACAGTTCTTCTTACCTACACAGCTCTAAGCTCTTCATGGGTCATGGCATCTTCCCCTCTAGTCGCTCGCCCATTGCCGATAATGATATCCGTATTCTGGGTAGAGCTATCCCCGGACAATAGAGTTTTAATAGAGCCTGCAGCAGTGATTTTCTTCTTCCTCTTTATGAGACGGTTTCTGTTCAGTTTAGCTTTCTCAAGAATCCTACTGATTTGTCTTATTAGCTTACTGATATCCAAATCTCCCTCAGCACCATATGAAGACAAGCGGCCCCAATTATTTGACAGACCACCTCTCTCCTCATCCTCCTCAAACGCCCATGTTTCCTCCCCTTCTTTTAATGAAGAGTCACACCCTTCTACGCGATGATTGCCACGCAACTGGGCCCATATACACGGCCCAAATATAATTGCCTCCCAGAGTTGTCCACCGCCCTAGAAGATATTTCCCCCTCCCCCCCACTCCGCCCCCCATTGAGGACTTACTCTTTTCATGTGAGGCATTATGACAGCTGGTCGCAGCCCTAGAGAAAGGAGCTAGTTGTGTGCGCTTGGGAGAAGCATTCCTGCCGCCAGTATTGGACCTCACGACACACGCGGTACCAACATTCTTCCTCTTCCCAACATCCATAACACCTTCACATACAGATTTTGCTTTTTCAAGGCATTTAATAGTATCAAGGATCCCAAAAGGGTCGCTTGAGTTCCCCCCAGTCTCAACAACTCTTTTTTGAATCTTCGTTCGATTTGCACCGTCCGCAGATCCATGTAAGTTTCCCTAAGCTATATGACATTCATATACCAAGCAAAACAAGCAGCGGAAGCAAGGAAACTTACTCAAGAACCAAGTGAAGCAACATAAACCGTACAACAATTTTTACATACCTGTAGGATTAGGATCTTTCACCTAATAGCTGGAAGGAATCAGCAAGAGCAAGTCAACGGCCTGGCTCCTCTACGGTATCCACACGAACCGTGATCGACTTGGAATCGTCACACGAGTCAAGCCTCGAGCTCCCCGGACTGATGTGCTAGCAAGAGTAAACCGGGGTTGTGTGTTTTTGGGTGTTTTTGGTTCTTCCTTCTTTCACAAAGAAGAAGAAGAGTGATGTGTTTGTGCTGAAGCTCTCAAAGACTCTCAAGACACTCTCAAGCTCAGAATTTTCAGACACACTCACGTTCAATAGGCAACCCAAAGTGTGAAGAATAATGCCTTAGCAAAAGCATGTGCATGCCAACTCACAAAGGCATGACAAAGTGGCCAACATGTTTCTACTAACTCTTAGTGGGAATATTCATCACATGGATGCAATAATGGTTCCACTAATCTGATGCTTAGTGAATCAAACCAACCCAAAACGACCATGGTCCAACCACGGTCCAACCACACCCGGTCCAACTATGGTCCAACCACGGTTCAACCACCTGCTCGAATCAACGGTTCTATGTGTGTGACCCTGTAGGCACTTGTAACATCCGGCAATAATTGTAAAAACTCATTTTACAATTATAAACAAAGAGCGGCGTCTAGCAACACATCATTGCTACCCGAACGACAAGATCAGTACTGATTCTCTATGCCTCGGAATATGTCATCGTCCTTTCGTCCCATTATCTAGATCAAACGCGAGACATGGAATATGCCAATCTCGTATGTGTCTAATCTATGTTTCTTGATCCCCGAGTTAACTGTATAAAACGGATACCCGTGATATCACCATATCACCTAATCCGAGCATGGCCATGCATTTAACAGTTCAACTCTATCAAGAAACCATATGATAATATACCCGTTATATGGGTCGAACGAATCCCGTCTTGATCAATCAAAACCCACTACATATTCGTCATATACCCAATGATTACCCTTATGTCCACCCAGTTACGGGTGACTAGGAATAATATCAAAGCACATGATTCATATGTTGGATACCTTGACGATCTCAGGTCGAAGGACAATACATCTATAAGAAACACTAATGACA